>CBVK0100286743.1:0-22186 GCA_900067695.1 Picea abies
TCAGTGTTGCATGTTGTAGCTATGACCATCATTCTAACCTTTGGTCAAAATCCAAGTCAAGGTATTAGATGGATTAAAAGTTAAGATCATAGAGTTTACCATCTAACCCAACCTTCTGTCAAGATATCATATTGTCTTAGTACATAAGACAGGTTGAAGAAAACCCTCGTCATATTGAATGAAGGAGACTTGGAAGAAAAGAAACACACTCTTGAAGACGAGGCCATGGGTCCTAGGTTTGATTAAATTGATAATATTCAAAGTTGCACATGGAAAGTTACAATTAAACACTATAGTTGAGATAACAATCTTTGAATAATATTATACTTGGTAGCATGTGAGCATATTGAGATAAATGCTTAATGTAACCATTTTCCTGATACAAACTAACATCTCCTCTAGGAGAAATCTCTTGTGTTAGTTCATCTCCTCTAGGAGAAATCTCTTGTGTTAGTTCCAGGTTGCCATGGAGGAATGTTTAATCACAACACTATAAGAGTGTTGACCTCATTCTGTATTGTGTTTATGAGAGAAAAGGACACGTGATCCAATATATATTCTAAAGTTATGAATATCATAATAAATCCATTAATTCATTTTATTCTCGTATGAGATCTATGATGGAAAGATAAGGTTGACCTATCACAATGGAAATAGATTGAACAGATATTGCTACATGGGAAGAAGTGATTGATGAGATATTTTTTAAAAAACATTTCCACTCATATTTGAACTGAGATGCTCTCGAACTACTTCCTATGAGTAGGGTATCTACCAATTTCACCATGACAGCGTCGTAGGGACCACACTATCTTATTTACACCATATCATCAATGTTATGGAATGTGTCTAGCAGAGAGAATAATATGTGAATATAACTTATGTCCAAATAAAATATGTTTGGGCATTGAAACTTGAATCCATGTTATGTTGGTTGATGGTTATAACGGAGCATGGTGTAGCTTAGTAGAATTCCATATTGGGGTGACAAAGGTCATGGGTTTAGATCATGTTGCTCCGAAAGAGAATGAGGAAATAGTCACAAAGAATATCTGCAAATTTTCACTCACAATGGGAAGAATCAAAGCAGATAGATTCCAAACAATAAAGAGAGATACATGGTTATATCATCACTTTACAATTTTGATGGTTTGATCATATACATATCTAGAAAAAAAACTATGGTTTTGATCCATGATCTCTTGTATGATTATTCTCCAATATTATCTTGTTGAACTTTTCAATTTTAGGGGAAACATCCAAATATATTGATAGATCAAAATAATATTACATACGGGTTAATATTTATGTAGAAATGGGTTTCATCAATAGGATAAAAAGTTTCACTAGATTACACATATATGTTTTGGTCAGCTCATGTATATCTGCCACAATGGTTTGGACAATACGCATTATAAATGGTAGAGATACGAAGAAAGATGATTACTTTGAGTTCTCCTAAAGGATTGAGCACTCTTTTCCATCCAACCAAAAAGGAGGTAAATAATGGGTTTAGACCCAATAAGGAGATGAATCATTTGGAGGATCAGAAGCAAAAGAAGGATGAATCGAAATATTTGTAACTACAAACTAGTAATTATTTTCCATACAACAATAAACTGCATCTATTATGAAATGCACGAGCGATTCCATAATGAAATAATATAATCCCTATGCATGATTGTATAGGTTCTATGCCATTATTTATAACAAATAATAAATTGTTTCGATCCTAGTTTTAGATCAAATTGGATGGATTTGGATGTTGATAAGGTTGAGTTACCATAAATGTAGCATAATGGTAATGTTGAAGTTCATTCGGGATCCTTACAAAAAATGATGAACTCTAATCCTTTTCCAATGGGAAAGCAGAATGGATAGAGGAATGGATGATAAATTACCCATTTATCCATATTGGTTGAAGGGAAGTACTATAGTGGAACTAATTAATCATTGTGTCCCTTTTGTGCATCCACCCTTGGGAGTACCTAAAAAAATTGATTTCTTTTTCATCATCGTTCTACGGGGTCTTGGAGGGTGGTTTTGTATATTCACATGTGTTATGTTATGGATCATCCATTGCAACTGAACAATTTCTCATGAAGTGGTGATATTATGTTATTTATTTCTCTAGTTTCAATCCCACTTCTACACCCCTGTGAGCATCACCCGATGCAATGAGAGTTAAGTGGACTATTCAAAATCATGAGAAATTGGATAGTTGTGATTAATACTCATGGACATGGGTCATATATTAATGACTTACTCTATGTAGATAATCCGGAAAATAATATCTCATGGTATTTTGACTTACTCTATGTAGATAATCCGGAAAATAATATCTCATGGTATTTTTTTCAACTTTTGTTTTTCACTGTATATTTTCCTCTTTTCCAAATTTTCTTTTTCGTTTTTAAATTTGTTTTTCTTTTATGTTTTTTAATTCTGTGTTATTTGTTATGTTGCAATGGTACAAATTATTAAGGCCTTTGTTTAAAAAATGTTGCAATTTTAAGTCTGAAAAACATGGGTGCTATTGGTCGCACTATTTTTCGTTTTGGGGGTTGATTTTAAGTTTTGTTTGCAATGGTATTAATTGTGAATTTCATAGTTTCAAACAAGTTGTAATTTTATTTTATTTTTAAATGTTTGTTCTTGTTATCACCACTTTTTTATTTTAGGTGTTGATTTTAATGTTTTTGTTAGCAAGGATATTGATTTTTAATGCCATGGTTGAAAAAGGTTGTACTTTTAACCCCAAGGAAAAGGGTGCTACTGGTAACATCATTTTTTTATTCAAGAGATGATTTTGGTGTTTTTGACACACCAATACAGATTTTAAGGGTTAGAGCTCTCATTTTGAAGTCAAAGTTCTCATTAAGTTGGTAACTATGTTTAGAATATATTGACCTATTAAATTTAGAGATTATTGACAAAATATCACTGAAGTTTTCCTTATCAGGGTCTTCATATATGTCCTTGTAGTGATCAACTACAATCTTGGCATTTCCTTCAAAACTCTTGTGAACATTCCCATGGTTTTCCTACACATCCCATGTAGTGTTGTGGGTCATTCTAACTTATGCATACCTGTGGAAAAACTTAGTATTCCCATCACCCTCCTTTAACCAAATATCCCTACTCTTTTTCCTCCAAAAATGTTCCTCCCATGCTAACAACATGCTCTTGTCCCTTAGTTTTTCCATGTTTTCCATGCTCTCTTAAATAAAAGCCCCCTTTTTAAACTCCTCATAGATTGACTCCAATTTGTCTTCCACCCTTGCTAAGGAAAAGATTTTGATTTCTCTACCTTTTGACCCATGCCTTTGTGATATATTTGATCCATTTTAGGTTGTCATGGAAGGTTATCATGGCAAAGTTCCCTAAACTTGGGTCATATGGCCCTCACTCCTTGGAAACCAAAACATTGAATTCTTCATGTTTTAGCCAAAAGTCATTGAATTTAAAAGGATATGGTGGCTTTTCTGCACTTTACACCAATTGAATAACAAAGGGAAAATGCTTCTAAGTCCCCTCTTCACCTACCCATTCCATAAACCCCCCTAAGTTTTTTAACATATTCTTTGAGATAAGATGTGTATTTAGTGTTTTTGATATAACAACTATCCCTATTCTCTTATTCCTCCTTGTGCGTTTTAAGTCTATTAATCCCACATCAACCAAACTCTTCTATTCAAATAAGTGATGAAAAACTTTGCTAGGGCATGGCATCTAACCTCTTCATTAAAAACTTCACTTCTTTTCAACATAAGGTTTAATTGCCTAGGCTCAACTATTTATTTAGATAAAGAAGCATTAATGATAATCTTTAGCCAATGTTCCTTTCCATTGTGTGAAATACCATAAACATTAACAAAATTTATATATGTGATGCCATTTTGACTAAATTTAATCTTATTTCAATCTAAGCCTCTTTAAAGATAGCTCAAGGTTTGTGTTTACAAAGAGTGAAATTGGATTTTGAAATTGTGAATATTAGATTCGAAAAGTGTAAATTGGATTCCAAAATTGTGAACATTAGATTCCAAAAATGCAAAATTGAATTTTGAATATGTGAATAGTAAGTTCAAGAAACAATGTTTCTAGTTCATCTTCTTTTATCTTTATATTTTGAGGAGATTTTTTAAATTTCTTGTCTTGGCACATCTAAGAAAAATGATTTTGCTTAATACTATATAATCCAATGCCAATGACATTGGTTGGAGATACATCATTTTTCTTATAATTATCATCATCATTTGTTAACAAATGACGACTTATGTATCCCTTTCTTATTTTATCATCTTACAATATATAGATAATGCTTTTATGTATCTTCTTTTAGCTAACATATCTTCAAATTTCCAATAATTGGCATTCATTTCATTTTTTGTATAGGTTGTTTATTGGGCTGTAAAACAAACAATTCATAGCATTTTTTATTACGCAATGATATGTACATCGATTATGCAAGTATCACTTTTGGGGGGTGAAGAATTATGAATGGAATTGTCCATTTAATATTTTAGGTTTAGGAAATTGAAGCCAAATGTTTTGTATGTAGATAGTCATTGCCAACCAATTGAATTGAGTTTGTTTTTTAAAAGGGTTGCAACAACAAAACACAGTCCAACATTCTAGTCTATTTACAAACTTGTCCTTGAATTTGATGTAGCTAATAGTGTGAGTGCTAAATGTTGTATTGCAATGCAATCTTATACCAAATCTTTGAGACAAGGAATAAGATGCCTTGTAATCCTTGTTCACATTTATCATTGCTTGTATTTATAACATAGTAACTAACTTCACAAGAATGGTGACTGTAAAACAAGAATTATATTCCTAAAAACTTATATTTTTGCATCAAAAACACCAAAATCAACCTCCAAATCGAAAAGTTGTGCTCTTGAAATCACTCTTTGGTTGGGGTGTTAGAATTGCAAAAATTTGCAACCATAGCCTTCAACCTAGTAATGTTGTGACTAAAAACTTTAAAATCAACCCTCAAATCAAAAAGTGACGCTACTAGTACCACCTCGTTTTTATTTTTGGGGTTTAAATTACATCTTGTTTGAAATTGTAGCCCTAACAATTGGTATCATTGTAACCAAAACCTTAAAATCAACTCTTGAATCAAAAAGTGATGCTACTAATAGCACCCCCATTTTTTTTCAATCTTAAAATTACAACTTGTTTGAAACCAAAGAATTAACAATCAATACCATTGTAACCTGGATCTTAAAATCAACCCTCGAATCAGAAGAAGGTACTGCCAGTAACACCCATTTATTTTTACATAAAATTGCATTATGGGGTTTGAAGGCCATGGTTGAAAAATGACACTTCAATGAGAACCCTCTCAAACTTTGTCCATAAACTAGAAGCACAACATCAAGATTGATTCTACAAGATAATATACATCCTTGAAGAACACAAGGAAAAAAACTCAAGTATTGAAATAGATTGCCACAAATTGAAGCAAGTTGTTGATTGCATAAGGGAGGAATATACTTTTGATATCAAGGCTCAACATAAAACAAGACATGAAGATGGAAAATATCAAGAAGAAAACTTTGGACAACAATTCAAAGAGATAGGAGAAACAAGATAGAATAACACTTAGCCTAAAGAAAACACTTAGTATCAATTTTTCTTATGTATCACAAATCTACTTGTATTTTGAATGTCTTTTACAGATTTTATACTAGTAATGTTAGTACTTTTACAACTAAAGCAAGAAGGAAAGATTTAGAAAATAGGGGAGAAAACATAAGAATGCCATTGAGGATCTTTTTTGAAACATAAGGCTTACGTTTCTGTAACTTTTTGTCATTTTTGGCCCCCCTACTCATATATATTTCTTATTTCTTGTTAAAAAAAAACAACGACGCATAAACATGTAAAATTTATGAAAAAATATGAACAAAATAACATTTGTGCCATATTTAATGAGAAGTGGTAGATTCACGTATTATTGATCACTAAATAATACTAGGATAGAAGTATTCATTCTTGAAATAGTAATTTACTAAAAAAAATTGTTGGCATGCAATTAGTTTAAATTCATATCTTGGAATGTATTAAGTATTAAAAAGGATGTTAATTCTCGCTAGCTCAACTGGTTAAGGTGTGGGTTTTGTTTGCTAGGAGACTTGAGTTCAATACTCTTACGATGTGTTTAGTCGAGAGGAGTCACCCAAAAATCTATCTATGTTAAGGGTTGGTGTGGCCCAAGCCGGGTGCAATACCCAGGTGATTTTGACGGCTTATATACCTCGAGGTTGTGGTTTCTTAGCCAACGGTTGAAATATTAACCCCATAAGTGACAAGCATTTCTAACAAACAAAAAATTATTGAAAACAATAAAAAAAACTGAAAAACAAACTTTTAAATACCTAAAATATTAATAATTTTTGTGATTATATAAATTTATGGTAATTAAATGGTATCATTTACTTGAGAATACCATATTCTCAATATTATCTTAGAAAATAATAAGCAATATCATCATCATAAATCATAATATTTTAAATATGTTAAAGTTAAATATTAACTTTGTTTAATATGTTAAAAAAAATCATTATTAAATTAATTTTTTTAAATATACCCGAAATTACTAATTATACTAACAAATAAAAAATTATAATATAACATATTAAATTTAGTTTTTTAATAAATATACCAAACATAGGTATTTAAAAATGTATATATCATCAAGTTCTCATTATATAAATTAATGGTTATAACTTATAGAAAGCCATCATCCAACCACTTTTCCTTAAAAAGTCTTTATAATTTTAAAGCATATCACATTTATGGTTATTTTACTAGAAAGGACTTTCATCTTCCCATTGTGTAGAGTTCTTTGCATTCTTTAGGTCATATGTATGGGTACTTTAATCACCATTATTGTTTTAGTTCAAATGTTTGGCTACTTCAATTAGCATTATTAGTCCCTACCAAAGACGTAGAGGGACTATAGAGATCGATAATTCGTTGACTCTATATTAATTTTTGGTTTGACTACAAATTTTTGCATACTTTCTAATGTTCGACATACAGAACTAAAAGCATTATTTTTTATATAATAAAAAAAACCATATATGTTATGATCTTATTGTATGATAGATTTGAGGTGTTATTGCCAACTTCAATATTCCCAATGAATTATATATTGCCATATCCAAAGTTTTATCATGTACGATACTTTTTTTATTTGTACTAACCATATTGAAATGTTTAGATATCCAAAGTTTATAGTGATCAATAATTCCAAAGTTTATAACCTTCTATTGTGATTTATTTGTTATTATTACTCCTTTGTATTTGTATTGAAATGTTTGCATGCCGAAGGTTTATATCGTTGACACTTTTTTTGAGGTGCTTGAATAGGCCTGACAGCTTAAATGTTTACATGACGCGAGGTCCTCAAACAGACCTGACAACTTAAATGTTTTCATACCGTGAAGCCCTTAGACAGTCTGACAACCTTAAATGTTTATCTAAATAGTCTTCTCGGAGTACATTTTTCCTCGAAATTTTTCATACAATGTTGCATTGAATTTGGACAATATTATTGTTCACCGCCAGTTTAATACATACATTTTTTACTGGTTCGGTGGGTGCTTCTTCTTCGTTGGTTCGTCGATTGCTGCTTGTTGTTGTTGTTTGGTTCACAGTTCGACCTGTGCTTATGTCTTTCATCGTTTCAGAGTAAGTTTCCATGCCATAATTTCATTTTCTATTCCTTCTTTGTTGTTCAGTGTTTGCAGTTTGAAAGTAAGAATTTTTGCTTATTTCTACTGGCATGCTCGTTGTATGTTTTCGGTTCCTTCTATTCTTCGGCTGCGGTTTCGTAATTGTTGGAGATACATATGTTGTTTACTAGTCCGGTGGTTGTTGCTTGTTCACTGGTTTGTTGGTTCGTCGGTTGTTGGTTTTTTTTGTTTGGCGCAAGTTTACGATATTGGGGCCCTGGGGCTATAGCTGGGCATGTTCGTGCTCTCTCGTTGGTTTGGTGCTTGTTGTTTTCTTTTGCTTACTTCAGATTTGCAGGGTTGGGGTCTTGCACCGACAGTTGGAGTTGTTTATTATTATTATTATTATTATTATTATTATTATTATTATTATTATTATTATTATTATTATTATTATTATTATTTGGGCACTTCACTGTGTTCAAACCCTGCACCCATGAGTGGACATGCGATTGTGTTATTTATCGTGTCTAGCTAGGTCGAGATCTATTCTACTGTAAAATTTTGTTGGTACTTCAATTTTGACATGATAGAAAATAGTGGCATAAAAAATAATTGGACAACTACATGTGCAATTACAATATCTGTTGTTTTTTTGTTAAAATAAAACATGTGGAAGATGCACTTATAAACCATGTATGGTGGAATGTGCCCATATCACAATACATGTTATTTATCCTCTACACGGACTGGTGTGACCACGATACAATTTGTCTTGTACTTGAGATATGATATGAACAACAAAGAGAGTGCAAAATTGTATTTCCATGTCTGGAAGCATATCTAGATACTTTTCCACAGAAAACCAAAATCATTTAGCTATGGCCATGCACTTTCTTAATATTTTGTGGCTTGTAATATATTTTGGGTAGGGAACAACTTTATATATTTACAACGATGGATGGATAAAAGCAAAGGCTCATGTTTCTTCCTATCTTTTATTCTATTCGTTGATTCTCATTCACTGTATGTACATATTACTTGTTTTCCGGTGCATACCAGCTTCCATTCATGTTCATTGTGTTTTGTGCGTCCCCACATTCAAACCAAAAAAATAGCTGGAGAAAACGATGGAGTATTGACTGCAGCGGTGGAAGAGGAGATACAAAGGTACATTCTTGTATTGTTATTTCATATTCGGTTGTTTTGTATTTCATTTATTGTTTGTATGTGTGTTCACCTATTTTATTGTATGTATATGTTTCCTACCTTCCTACATAATAACTTATCTTCATTACATGTCTTGCTGCATACTAACTTCCTTCATGTCCATTGTATTTTTCCTGCATTGCTACATTTAAACAAACAGAATGACTGGAGAGGACGATGAACTCTTTGGCATGAATGTAGACGAGGATTTACAGAGGTGCATACCTGTACTCTTATTTCATATTCCAGTGTTGAGTATTTCATTTATTGTCTGTGAATTTGTTGTGCTTGTTCTACTACTTTGCACCTTCTTTTTTTTTATAACCTATATGTATATACTATGCATCTTTCTACTTATTCTCATGTGAATCGTATTCTATTTGTTGTTACATTGGAATAAATAGAACGTTTTTTCTTTGTTTTACATGTCTTTCTTCATACTAACTTGCCTTCATGTCCATTGTATATTCGGCATTGCTACCTTGAAATAAATAGGTTGGTTGGATAGGAATATGAGTTATTGTATGCAAAAATAGAGGGTTCCGTGGTACAATATTCAAAAAGGTATACCAACTATGCTAGTAAATTAAATATACAAAGCGGGTCAGGACATATAATATTAGACTAGAAAACGATGACTTGGCAGCAATGGGCCTTTGTGCCCTCCCCATTTCTACTTTTTCCATTTTATATTATCCTTTTTGCTTTCTAATTTCTCTTCTTAGTCGTCTTTCCAAAAATGCCTTGGTGAGCAGGTTGGTGGACTCATGGGTTCACATGTATGGTCACACTTCTACCTTATTCCATACTTACCCAATTTGTTGATTGCGGGTGCCGGGATGGAGGGTTCAAGATTGCGCCCCTGTCTTCCAGGGTTCTGCAATATATAGATTGGATGTTGTGCCCTGCTATCACGCCCTATTTACTATTATACATTTTTCCAGTCAAAAAATCAGAGGCATACAATTTGACCCTCGCGTCCTCATGTTTCCTGAGTATCCCTTGACACCCTATTTTGTATTCCATCTCCTTCCACCCTACATGTGACATTAAGAACTATTATGGACAATATACAATGAATATGCTTGTTTAGTCCTTCTAATGTTCATCTACACATGCTTGCATCAGAAAAAGTTGGACTAGTGACATGGCCATGAACAGTCAGTCATCCTAGACATCAGCAGACCAACAAGGCCAAAGGTAAAGATGCATACATTATGTTCCTAGTATGTTTACCAAGAAAATACCCTCATCTATTTATTCATCTATGGCATGGTGAATATGCTGATGTCATCTGCAATACATGTTTTGCAGTTCACAAGAAGTATCAACAAGTACAAGCGAGATGCCAAACATAGCACAGGTTCCACAGACTAAGAGGTGTGGTTGCAAAACTCTAGCTCTATGGTTCATCGAAGTTGTACGTCTACTTGTAAATTTGTTCCAGAATAAAAAATAATAATAATAATAATGCACACTACCATTCACTTTACTTTTCCTGTTCAAAAATTATCACCAAGTCTAAACTTGTAACACCCAAAGTACTATCAATAGAGGGCTTGAAAAACCGCTGAATTGGACAAGTGTTCATCAAGGACATAATGGTCATCTATAACACCTACTTGGACAAGGAAAACAAAACTAGATCCATTATGCGTGCTGACATGATTGACAAGGAGGCCATGATGACAGTCACACTCATTATTCCTACACAACTTGTCGAGAAACATGTAGAAAAAATAGTGTCAGGTAATTGGATATCCATTAAAAATTTTAATATATTTCCCAAAACAGTATATGACCATGGTGATTGTGATCAGATTATTTCGCTCAACAAAACAAGTATTGTGGACAAAATTGTCGCTATTTTTTCAGAATATTCTTTCATCCCGGACGCAACTATCAACCAACTTGCACATAGCAATGAAATTTACCCAATCAAAACCATTGGTGTAGTTTTCACACTGGCGAGAAAACTTGTCTCGCAACACATTCTCCATATAAAATATGGAGAATCAGACAATGATAAGGCAATGTACCGTTCTCCATATACAATTTTGTCCATTACTTTCACATGTACATGTATCTCGGTTAAGTTACACAGATATTGCATTGTTCCATGTTGCAGCTACAATTGTTCGATACCTATTCAAAATTTTTTTGTCAATGGAACAACAATTGCATAAAGGGAAATTTCCACTTATGCTCTTCAAAAATATAACAAAGAAAAGGGATGTTAGAGAAAGGATCTTTCGCACAACCCAAGAAACATTTGTAACAGAGTTGCAAGCAGACATAGTACAAGATCTGAAGAAACTAGCTAGCTCTACAACTGTTGTGCGTATACATCTACAAAGTCATCCTCATTTTTCTCATACAAATATCCTTCACCAAATTTCTACGTTTTTTTTTTTATTATTGGCGAGGGGTGTGTGTGTAGTTGTGTATTATATTGTTCAGTGTATTAATTCCTATGCTCGTGTTTCTAGGTTGAAGTTGTTTTGGTTGCAGCGAATGCGTACTCGACCCCCTTTGAGCCTGTATGTGTGAAATGCAACTCTCCCACTTATGCTTCTGCTTTGATAAGTGATGATATGATTGATTGTCTATGATGGAGTGAAAAATTTCCATACATATATGGACATTGCCTCAATGCTTCCATCCGAACCATGGGCAAAACAATCATGCATTGTACAATTAGGCAACCTCTGTTACAAGATGTGCTTCATGGGTTAGCATAATTGTCGTATGAATCATACCTATAGAAAAAGGAAAGCAGTGTCTACATGTTGCACGAATTTTGGATACACAAAAAATTTACCTTAAATGAGGACAATGCAATATTGCATATCGGTTGAAGAAAAGAAAAAGAAAAAAACAAGAAAATAAATCATATCAATCTTTGGCAGGAAACGAAAGTATCTCATGTGTCTCTATAATATTTCTTCAACACCCAGATGAATGTTCGTTCGGCTCGAGTACTTGAGAATCTAATTACAAATGCAATCGATGTTGTTATTTTGATGTTTTCTTACATCTCCCAGTAAGAATTTTCCAATGTGTCTCTACAATATTTCTTCAACACCCAGATGAATGCTCATCGGACTCGAGTACTTGAGAATATAATTACAAATGCAATAAATGTTGTTATTTTTATGTTTTCTTGCGTATCCCAGTCAGGATTTTTCATATTTGTTAAGGTGTGAAAATAAAAGCAAAAAACATGGTGGCTGGTTGTTTCTTTGATGGATGATCCTGCACATTTTTTGGGTGCCCAAGTTGGACAATTTTTTTTCAACTATTTATCCATGACAGGATTTCTAAAATTTTCTTTTGGGTGCCTGAACAAAATAAATAATTGTCTCCAACTATACATTTATGGTATGGTATCTGCATTTTTCTCGATGCCCTAATTGAAAAAAAAAGGAACTCGGCATGGATTGAAACATCATCTTGAGATTTTCAGATCTCGCTATAGATATTGCATGCGCATAAGATTGTTCAGTCTAGAAATGGGAAGCATGACAGAAAACCCCATAAAAAGTATCCAACTATAAATAACTCGGGCTTGTCCTTTGAACCGTTAAAGTAGCTTTCTCATCTGGGCAGAATCATTAGAAATTTCCAATAAAATTGGAAGTTTGGCATTGTTAAAACTGGTAGTGATAGACCATGGCACAATCAGAAGAAAATTTTCATAGTGATATTTCTTAATGGTAAAATAGTAATTGTCAAATTTCTTGTTCCTCATTTTGAGATCTGGTTATAGCTAGCGTGCAGTGGCGAAGCTTCGCTGGTTTTGTACTGTCTTTTGTTTGGCATAATTTTGTTCATATCCCATGGCCCTGGTTATTTTCTGGTAGGAACATATACCAGATGTAAGAGAAAACCAATGCCACGACATGTTTTCTTTATATATCAAATTGTTTTATGCAAAGGTCGATGCATGTTGCTCTATGGAACCTTGTGGAATCTTGCTTGTGGCCTCTTTGGAGTTTACTTGGTTCTTGGTTGTATTCTTCATTCTGGAAAATTAATAATACATTCAGGATCTTCGCAGTTTTTTCTATGGTCTTAAAGACTATAGAGGACATGATTTTCCATTTAATATAAGCTTTGTGACGCAAATATAGTATGTGGTTCGTTTTAGCACTCTTCCTTGATCGATGAACTTGGTAAAATTAATCTCCTGGAATAATTTGAAATAAAAGAATATATACTGTGCGAAGTCTGATGGAGCTATCATATCAACAAGAGGCCATTAAAATTCAAATTCGTCGTTGTTATACTTGTGATGATAGAATTTAAAAAAACTTTGTTATGTTTACTTCAATTTTTTTTAAATGAGAGATTTAACATCCTTTAATAATTTTATATAATTAAATTATACAATATCAATATTTAATATTAATATTTTAATATTGGAAATAATGTTTTTATGTAAATTTAGATAGTTGATAGGGATCACCATCCGTGAACTATTGCAATCTTTAGCCCGCCAGTGCTAGAGTCTGTCTATCAATTTGTATATCGCAGAACTCTGAGTGTTGTTTGGAGGACATGGAACAATAGAAGTGCAATTTTTAGCTAGCCAGCCCACAAGTCCGCCTGTCAATTTGTATATTATGGAACTCCGGGTGTTGTTTGTAGGACAAAGAACTATAGAGGACATTATTTTCCATTTAATATAACCTCTGTGATGCAAATGTAGTATGTGGTTCGTTTTAGCACTTTTCCTTATCGATGAGCTTGGTAAAATTAATCTCTTGGAATAATTTGAAATAAATGAATATATATTGTGTGAAGTCCAATGGAGCTATCATATCAACAAGAGACCCTTAAAATTCAAATTCGTCATTGTTATACTTGCATTCATAGAATTTAAAAGGCTTTGTTTTGTTTACTTCATTTTTTTTTAAATAAGAGATTTAACATTCTTTAATAATTTTATGTAATTAAATTGGACAATATCAATATTTAATATTAATAATTTAGTATTTGGAAATAATGTTTTTAGATAATGTTAGATAGTTGATAGGGATCACCATCCATAAACAATCACAATCTTGAGCCCGCTAGCCTTGGAGTTTGTCTTTCAATTTTTATATCGCAGAACTCTGAGTGTTGTTTGGAGGACATAGAACAAGAGAAGTGCAATGTTGAGCCAGCCAGCTCGCAAGTCCGCCTGTCAATTTGTATATCGTGAAACTTTGGGTGCTATTTGTAGGAAACAGAACAATAGAGGCCCAATTTTGAGCCCGAGAACCCGCGATCCAAAAAGTGGCTAAGTATGGACTGAGAGATCCGTACATGCTCTATAAAATCTCATGTCCATACTTTATAAAAGTACACATTTAGTATGTATAATTATTTATTAAAACCATAGACTACCATAAATTTTCATGTATCTTTTTGAGGCTTCTCTTATACAAGCAAATCCTGGAAACTATAAATATGGCTCGTTGTATCTATTCCTTAATTGAAGAACCTGTTCACATGTTTAATGCACTTCATATTTGTTGTTAAAACCATCAATGGGGCTCTCTTATACCAATTCGCGCTTCCGAAAATTGCCATCCCCTTTATTTTTTCCCTCTGCCTTCTGTTTCTGGTTACTTACTCATTTTTCAAAAAATTTCTAGGTGCGGAAGTTGGCAGATTCATGTGTTCATATTTCCACTTACTTTTATATCACCAGCTCAACCAACCGCTTCCATGTTTCATATTGCACAAAAATTTTGGATCGCGGGTTTCCGAATAGGCGGGTTACCGGATAGGTGGTTTCAACATTGTGTTTCCAATGTTATGTCGCCTGCAAACAACACACAGACTTTCACGATCTACAAATTAGCAAACAAATTCCCCTTTATCTTGTTTTTTAGCAATTTTTCTTGATCGATGATCTTAGTAAAATTAATTCCCTAGAATAATTTGAAATAAAAGAATATATACTATGCCAATTCTAATGGAACAATCATATGAATGAGAGGAAATTCAAATTCAAATTTGTCGTTGCTATAGTTGCAGTGAAGCTAACAGTACAAAAACTTTACTTGAACATCCAAAAAATGATTTTCTTGTAACTTTTCAACTCGTCTCTTATACAAACAGATCCTGAAAACTATAAACATCGCTTCTTATATCTATTCCTTGATTGAAGAACATGTTAATATGTTTAATGCACTTCATAGTTACAACAATTCTCGCTTCCAAAAATTGCCATCCACTTTCTTTTTTTCCCTTTGCTTTCTCTTTCTGGTTACTTACTCATTTTTTGAAAAATGTCTAAGTGCAGGATTTGGTGGATTCACATCTTCAGATTTCCATTGTTACTTTTATATCACCAGCTCGACCGACCGCTTCCCTGTTTCATATTGAACAAACTTTTTGAATCGCGGGTTCCTGGATAGGCAGGTTCAACATTGTGTTTCCATTGTTCCACTGCCTGCAAACAACACCTGGCCTTCTGCGATTTACAAATTAGCAAACAAATTCCCATTCATCTCGTTTTCTTTCTCTTTCTATTTACTTGGTCCTTTTTTTGAATGTCTTATGCTTTTATATACAACACCTAAAGTTCCACAATATACAAATTGCTTTCTCAACATTACACTTACATTGTTCCCCTATGTACAAACAACACCAAAAATTCCGCAATATAAAAATAGACGGTTGAAATCTGTCATTGACATAAAATTTGACCATTGGCCCCTCATGTCTCCTGGGTTTATCTTGTGACCCTTTTTTTGTAACCCACCCGACCACTTTCCATATTGGGCATTTCTTGGAATCTGTTTCGCGGGTTGGCGGGTGGACGAAATGTACAATTCTTGGTCACTCTTCGCCATCCCTGCTACCTTCGTACTTCTTTCTAGATATGCAATTATTAAGCTTTAATGCTAGTAGTTCATCGTGAAGGAACCGTTAAGATTGTCATTAATGTCCGGAAGGCCGGAGAAGATTTGTCATTACTACGAATTAAACCAAGATTTGTGGAGAAGAGTGTTATCCTTTCCAAGTATTCATTTCAAACATGATGCAATCTCTTTTGTGCGTCGGCCGATTGGCGCCTTTAAGAAATCTCTAATTCTTAATCTCTCTTCGTTATCACTGCCACCTTCACACTTTTCTCTAAATATGCAATTAGTAAGCTTTAATGGTAACATATCATTACGCATGAACCCTAGAGATTGTCATTGATCAGCGAAAGGCTCAAGGTGATTTTCCATTGATACGCATTAAACCAAGATTTGCAGAGGGTTATATTATCCCTCCCCAATTTTCATTTCAAGCATCGTCTGGAGAAAACGGAAATCTGTGTTACCTTATGGTAGCAGGTCTGTCCAGATACAGTAAACACCTTCGGGCATGATGGCCAGAGGTTCCAGTATTCCAGGGCATATTCTTACTACTCATCTCCCTCCACCCAAGAACAAAAAAATAGATGGTCCCTTGGTACACTGAGAGATATATTTCAAGCCATATAATTCTAGGGAAACCCTGCCTGATCAGACAACCTGCCCAGTTGCATTGATGGTTGGCGAGGAGGTTGATGCCATGGATTCTGAGCCGGATGAAGATGATTTGATGGATGATGATACGAAAACTGATGATGGCAGTGCAAAGACTATTCCCACTCATGTGCCCAAATTGAAATCAAGCATAATGGGTGGAACTTCCTGGCTCAACGATGATGGTTTTGAAAACACCAAAAGAAGGATTTTCAGAAAAGAAACTGTCGTTGAACACAATATCTTCTTTGCAGCTCGAAAGTAGGAATTCCAGAGGTCTAAATTAGTCTGTTCTGGGTAGAAGTATTTTACTGTAAGGAAATGATCTGTTGATGCTCCCATAGATATATTTCAAGCCAAAAAACTGTTCAATTGTGGGACCAATGTCATGTTCTCTGGATATACAATTAACATCTTAGGGAATGAGGACCAGAAATCCCACTGGTGCAAGGCATATTCCTACTAGTCATCTCCTTCCACCCAAAATGGACTAATTTGGGCCTCTGGAATTGCACGTGCAACCTGTGTCCCTAAAGTTTTTTTATTATGGAGAGGCGGTTTCTTGGTGTGTCCTAACTTTTAGTTAAGGTATATTCCATTTTCGCTACAACATTTTCCGTCTTCTTCCTCACGGGAAGCTTCTGAGAACTATCAATTTTACCACAAGATTATCCATCAAGGATAAAACTACAAGGATTTCCTAAAAAAAATCATGGTAATCAATTTTGTATGCACGTTGAAGAGCATCTCGATGGATCCTGCATGTTGCAGATCTCGTGCCTGTGTTTGTGGCATATATATTCAATGTTTTGGCCCAAAGAACTGGGTCCAATTTCTAAGGATAGATATACATTGCTCAGTGTTCTTTTTTTTTTTAATGGATTTACTATTAAAAAAATTTGCCTTTGAGTCTTGGTTGTTGCTTCTTTTATGGATTTGACACCTCTTCTTATTAGCATGGTTTTGTAGTCTCGTAGTTCTTCGATATTGTATTTTCTTAGGTAATTTGTTCTAAAATGGAGCATCTAACAATTATATGACAATGTACTGTCTCGATCCATCAAGATTTTATGCAAACAAAAAAATGAATTTCAGATAGTTTCAAACCAACGTTCAATTCTATTCGTAATGGAGATAGAACATAGCAATACCAAATCACAATGTTGCAGCAAGATCGTCATTCTTGTTTCTATACATGCAATTATTATGATTTAATGATGACAAACCATAATGCAAGAAGTTTAGTACTTAAGTTAATATGTTACAGTCATGGAAGAATGTATCAAGAACACATTTACACCCACAAGTTGCAATAAAATATAATCTTCAATAAAGCATTTGCTGACAATTACTAGAAAATGATGGTTTTGCAACAATGGGGCTTGTTTGAAATGAATTCGCACTTACAAAAATTGCCCTCTGCCTTTCTATTTTCCCACTCTTTTATCCCATGTATTTTCTCTTTCTGGTTACTTAATCATTTTTTCTGAAAATGCCTCATTGCACGGGTTGGCAGATTCACACGTTTCAACCAAGCGCTTCCCCTTTGTCTAAATTGCACTTTTCATTGTTCTGTGACCTGCAAATAGCACTTCGACCTCTGTGATATGAAGATTTACTTATGGACTCCCACATCATCCCCTCTTCCGTGTTACACATTTTGCACCAAAATGTTCTGATATATACAATTTGACACTCGGTGCCTTACAACCCCTCATGAACCTATCACCTATTTTGAAGCTCTTCTGACTGCTTTCCACACTTGAAAATTTCTTGACATCTCTTTGGCGGATCCTCGAGTTCGCAGGTTCAAGAAATTTCAAATTTCTACATCTTGTTTCCTGTGCCCGCTACCTTCAGATTTCTTTCCAATTATTGCAATATGTGTACAACTTATCTAGCAACATACAAAAAATATCTTGCCAGGAAATGGAATATCTATTGCAGATTTGAATATATTGGACCATATTTTCCCTCTTCTATACTTGACCAAATTGTTGTTTCTTTTTCCCCTCTAGTCTCTCTTTCTCGTTACTTAGTCATTTTTTCGAAAATGTGACTCCAACCAAACAGTAGCCATTCGATGCCTAGGCACTTCTCAGATCATCAATTCCTGGATAGGCGGTCTCTATATTGAACTTCCATTGTTTTGTGGCCTGCAAATAGCACCCGAACCTCCGCCATATAAAAATTTGTTGTCGCACTCCCACATCATACCCTCTTCCGCAATACACAGTTTGCACACGAAATTTCTAAGACCTGCAATTTGACCTTCTGGTCCTCACGTCTCTCGGGGACCTATTGTCACCCCATTTTGAATTCCCTACGTCCGCTTTCCAT
This sequence comes from Picea abies, assembly GCA_900067695.1. Taxonomy (NCBI): domain Eukaryota; kingdom Viridiplantae; phylum Streptophyta; class Pinopsida; order Pinales; family Pinaceae; genus Picea; species Picea abies. Next base: position 18,758 of record CBVK0100286743.1, read on the forward strand.
ATTTCTCCATTTCTTGGAATCTCTTTTGGGCCTCCAATTCCATAATTACCTGACTTTTTTCTCTTGCGGATTCTCGGACATGTGGACTGCACTTCCCGACTCCTACATCATCCCTCTTCCATGTTACACAGTATGCACTAAAATTTCTGATCAATACAATTTGACCATCGGGCCCTCGTGTCTCCTCTAGGACCCTTGTCAACCTATTTTGATGCCTATCCACCTTCTTTCCATGGCCATTTCTTGCAATCTCTTTCGTGGATCGTTGGGTTGGCGGGTTCAGAGAATTTCCAATTCCTAGTCGTTGTTTTCTGTGTGCGCCACCTCCACACTTATTTCCAAGTATATGCAATAAGTATATAACTTCTCCATAAACATGCAAAAAAGATCTTGCCAGGAAATGGAATATCTTTTATAGACATGAATATATTATCCCTTCTTTTTCGTCTTATATACTTAACCAAATTCTCGTTTCTCTATTCCCTGTACTTTATCTTTCTCGTCACTTAGTCGTTTTTCCAAAAATATCTAGTTGTGCGGGTTGGTGGACTTGTGAGTTTAGGACTCCTACATCAACCCCTCTTCCATGTTACACATTATGCACTCAAAAGTTATGATTAATACAATTTGACCATTGGGCCATCATGTCTCCTCAGGAAGCCTTGCCAACCTATCTTGGAGTCCATCTTTCGGATTCCTACATCAGCCCCTCTTCTGTGTTACATAGTATTCACTCAAAAGTTTTGATCAATAAAATTTGACCGTCGGGGCCTCATGTTTCATCAAGAACCCTTGTCACCCTATTTTGAAACCTATCTGACCACTTTCCACGACCATTTCTTGCAATTTCTTTTGTAGATCATAGACAATTTTGTATTCCTAGTCTTTGTTTTTTGTGCCCGCCACCTTCGCACCTCTTTCCAAATATATGCAATAAGTATATAGATTCTCCATAAACATGCAGAAAATATCTTGCCAGGAAATGGGATATCTATTACAGATGTAAATATATTAGCCTTTCTTTTCCATCTTCTATACTTAGCCAAATATTTGTTTCTCTTTTCCCTGAACTTTATCTTTCTCATCACTTATTCGTTTTTCTAAAAATATCTAGCTATGTGGGTGGGTAGACTTGCAGGTTCACGTTTGCACTCGTGCTCTTATATCGTGACACCGAATGACCACTTCCCCATTCCATACCTAGCCACTTCTCTGACTGTGGATTCCCGATAGGCGATCTCTATATTGGACGTCTATTGTTCCATGACCTGCGAACAATACCTTATTTTCCACGATATACAAATTTACAACCTGACTCAGATCATAGCGTCTTCCGTATTAAAGTCTACCTATCATGCCCTCTTTCGTGGTACAAATTTTGAACTGAAAACCTCTCAGACATACAATTTAACCATCAGGTCCTCACGTCTCCTGTGGAACTATTGTTACCCCATTTTGAAGTTCATTCGTTCTCTTTCCATACTTCACCATTTCTTCGAATTTCTTTTGCGGATCATCAGGTTGGCGAGTTCAAGAAATATCCAATTCCTAATCATTGTTTCCTGTGCTTGCGCCTTTTTTCAATTAGCAATTAGTACTTATATATAAGATCTTATTTCTAAGTATGCAATTAGAAACCATTAATGCTAAACCAGGATTTGAGGAGATCTCCCATTGATATGCATAAAACCAAAATTATCAGATGGTTATATTATCCCTTCCGAGTGTTAATTTCAAACACCATGGAATGTCATTTGCGCGTCGTCGAGATGGTCTGTTCATGAAATATTCAATCCTCGAATCTGAAAACGAGTATGACTGACCATTCCCTATTCCATACTTAGCCACTGTCCTATAATTCCACAAATATACAAACCGACCACTGAACTTCCTGACCATGCTCTCTTCGGTTTTACACGTGTTGCAATCAAAAATTCCGATACATAAAATTTGATCGTCGAACACTCGCCTGCCCTCTTTCATGGTACACATTTTGCACTGAAAACTTCTAAGACATACAATTTGACCGTCGGGTCCTCACTTCTCCTGTGGAACTATTGTCACCCCATTTTGAAGCCCGTCCATCCACTTTCCATACTTTGCCATTTCTTTGAGTTTCTTTCGTGGATCATCGGGTTGGTGGGTTCAAGAAATATCCAATTCCTAATCGTTTTTTCTTATACCCGTGCCCTTTTGAAATTATCAATTAACAATTATATATAATATCTTATTTCTAACTATGCAATTAACAAGCCTTAATGCTAAACTAGGATTTGAGGAAATCTCCCATTAATACAAATAAAACCAAAATTTCTGGATGGTTATATTATCCCTTCCAAGTGTTAATTTCAAACATCATGAAATGTAATTTTCATGTTGTCGGGTTCGTCTATTCACAAAATATTCAATCCTCGATTTCACAAACGAGTCTGACCGATGGTTTCCCTATTCCATACTTAGCCAGTTTCCTGGAATTCCGCAAATATACAAACCGCTTGTTGAACTGCCCCATCATGCTCTCTTCTGTTTTACATGTTTTGTAGTCAAAAAATTTGATACATAAAATTTGACCGTGGGACACTCTCCTCTCCTAAGTATCCCCCGTAACCCTGTTTTGAATCCCATCTGACTACTTTTCATACCTTGTCATTCGTTCCTTTCTCTCCCCTGTCTTCGTGACCTTCACACTTGTCTATAATAAAAAAAAAAAATTATATATATAGTACATTTTGCACTAAAAACTTATGAGACATACAATTTGACCATCGGGTCCTCACGTTTCCTATGGAACTATTGTCAACCCATTTTGAAGCCCGCCCACCCGCTTTCCATACTTCTCCATTTCTTCGAATTTCTTTCGCGGATCGTCGGGTTGGCGGGTTCAAGAAATATCCAATTCCTAACGTTGTTTCATGTGCTCTCTCCCTTTTGCAATTAGCAATTAGAAATTATATATAAGATCTTATTTCTAAGTATGCAATTAGCAAGCGTTACTTCTAAACCAGGATTTGAGGAAATCTCCCATTAATAGGCATAAAACCAAAATTTTTGGATGGTTATATTATCCCTTCTGAGTGTTAATTTCAAACATCATGGAATGTCATTTGCGCATCGTCGAGTTGGTCCGTTCATGTAATCTTCAATCCTCGATTCTAAAAATGAGTCCAACCGACCATTTCCCTATTCTATACTTAGCCACTTTCCTGGAATTTCGAAAATATACAAACCGACCGCTAAACTGCCCCATCATGCTCTCTTCTGTTTTACACGTTTTGCAATGAAAAATTCCAATACATAAAATTTGACCGTGGGACACTCACCTCTCTTGAGTATCCCTCGTAACCCTATTTTGAATCCCATACGACCACTTTTTAGACCTTTTCATTCATTCCTTTCTCTCCCCCGTCTCCGTGAGCTTCACACTTGTCT
>CBVK0100286744.1:0-22183 GCA_900067695.1 Picea abies
CTTTGATTAGTGTAGGAGGAATGGCCCAGGGTGGGGAATGGTCTAGGCTCAACAATTAGGGACATACATTCCTTAGGGTTATACATCCTCTCTAGGGCGCACTTTTATTAGTGTAGGAGGAATGGCCCAGGGTGGGGAATGGTCCAGGACATACATTCCTTAGGGTTATACATTCTCTCTAGGGTGCACTTTGATTAGTGTAGGAGGAATGGCCTAGGGTGAGGAATGGTCCAAACTCAGACATTCCTTAGGGTTTATACATTCTGTCCAGGGTGCACTGTGATTAGTGTAGGAAGAATGGCCCAGGGTGAGGAATGGTCTAGGCTCAAAAATCAGAAACAATCCTTCTTCCTTGTTTGAGAAGAATAGGGCAGATAGCCCATTGCTGATGAGGGCATATATTCTTTCAAATCTCACAAACGTGAGTGAAATATTGGCCCAGATGATTCGGTTTATTTTTAACAATATTTTCTGTGCAGGATGGCATCAGATGATTATTATGGAGACTGCCTATCTCCAAACAGTAGAGATATAATACTGTGGTGGATATTTTCCACTATTTTAAGGCAGATATTCTTTCAGAGCTCACAGATGTGAGTGAAAGATTGGCCCAGACAAATCAGATTATATCATAACAATATTTTCTATGCAGGTTGTTATCAGATGTTTGTTATGAAGAGTGTATGATAGTAGATGAGGACTACTGTGGTGGATATGTTCCAGTGTTCGCAACCATATGTTGTTGATCAAGTACTTGTGTGTTACTTGGTGTGGTAGTGAACCACTAGATTGTAGTTATGTACTACTATGGATAGACACAGTTGTGCTCTGTTTCTGTTCTAACTGCCTTGAAGACTATCAACAGTTTATTGAAAATAATCACCATCCAGACGAATGATGAACATAGATTTTTCTAGACGGAAATTGGTTAAGAGCATTTACTCCTCTAGATTATAGGAGTGGCTCTTGTATCACTCTATGGTGTGAGTGACTTATCCAACATCATGTCTAATTACTCAGATGAAGTATGGTTTCGAGAGATGATGCAACTGATGGTGATGGTGATGCTCATGATCTAGTCATGAGATAGTCTAGATGACTATATTGATGCTATCGAGTAAATGGTATATTTTTGTGCTCAAGACCATTACCTGTAATACCTCCCTAGCTAGGAGGGAGTGTTAATATTATGGTAGCTATGGGAGGTATTTACCTCCACGTGTGAACCTGACGAGAATAGAAGACTCCGAAAAGCAAGAGAAAACCCTAATGAGTTGGATAATAACCCTAGAAGTCTTGTCGGCTCAAGAAGATAATTAATATTAGGTTATTAGCCTCTAAGAGAAGAAGTCGACCATAAATAATAATAATATACTGAACAGACACATATCCAGAAGGAGAAGTTGGCCCCAACAAATCTGACAAAACCACTATAAATACAGGGCGCTAGTTGTCATTTGACAGCATCTCAGAATTGCAGTTCCCAGTTTGGTGCACACATGTGGAGGAGGGTTGCAGGTGCAGTTGCAACAACAACTAGTTTTTAGTATTGGCTTGGACTATCTTTTGGCTAGGGTTGGACTATCTGATCAGCTATTGTTGGTGCACTATCCTTGGAGGAAGATGTGCTACACCTTGTTTGGCTATCTAGCCTAGGGTTTGCTTCCAGAGTAATTCTCAGTCAAGGTTAAGATGCTCGGAGGGTGGCTTAGGCCTATGGTTGGGTGACAAGGGTATCGTCAATGGTAAAATGAGCACACCATCTTCTATATTCTAACAAAAACAGGGTGCAACAAATAAAGAGATAAGGGAAAATTTCATTTGGAGTTACACGCACACACATATACACTTTGATCTTAGATGTATGAAGTTCAACCCTTTTGACATACCATGTTCATGTATTTCGCTTATCTCTTAACATGGTCAATGGAGAGCGGGAGAAAAATAAGTTTTTGGAGAAAGAACGGTACAAGAAAGAAAGGGAATGAATTTTCGAAAGCTTTTTCTCATTCACATCCCCCTCCATGCATTTGTTTCATGTCATGTTGTGTGTATGTGGAAGCGCTTCCCATGTCTCGTGGTTGTTTGTTCTTGTGTTAGTGTTTGTTCTTATGTGTTGTGTGTTTGTGTATCTATGCTTGTATGTATGTGAACTTGTGTTGTGTCGAGTCACGAGGAGGGGGCATGTGATATATATTGGAATGGACTAAATCTCAATTTGGATCATCTCAGCCAAGTAAAAGCTAAGGAAGGAAGACACTACAACTCATCTTTCCTGTTCTGTCTCTCTCTCTACTCTTTTGCAGATTTTCCATTCCAAGTATCATTATTTTCTCCAGACTTTTTCTTTCCGTCCGTTTGTGTGTCTAATTCATTTGAATGGTCTTAATATGTTATTTATTAACCACAAAGGACTAACATGATTAAATAATAAAACGTTGAATCTTTTTATCGATGGAGATTGGATTTCTCTCTCTCTCTCTCTCTCCCTCTCTGTATGTACTGTAGGGATTCTAATTTTAGCTGTTTAATTTTGTTTTTTCACAAAGAGATACAACCTCCTATGCTATCTTTTCCTTTTTGAGAATTTTCAAACTAAATACCGTGCAATTGAATCATTGCATCAAGGTTATTTTAAATTTTTTTAGAGGAAACACACTTTTATATATTTTACAGGTACTCGAGCTAATCTTTGTTGTTTATAATATATTAGATGTCTTCACAAGAGAATAGCTTAAGTTGTAATGTCATGTAGTGTGTAAAATACTTATGCAAAAGCTAGTTTGGAACAATACCAGTTTCTCATTTAAAATGATTATTGATCATATTTTGCAATCTTTTCCTAATGATGAGACTCAACTATATGTTGGAAATTAATTGTAAGATTCTTTTTATGCTCTTTTTGGGACTTGTGTGGATGTTACATTGAAGTGCATAGGTTAAATACTGTGTAGGTTGAGGCATCCTAGTGTTTGGTATTTATTAAAGGTACGTTCTTAAATGCATGTATCATAAAGGCTGCTAGATGATGGTTTTATCGTAGAGAACTTTGGTTATGGTTTCTAAAATTTTGAATGTAGAGTTGCTTGTCAATAAAAATATGTATGAGCAAGGTTCTTATCTTTATTTTGATCTAGTTACATGTGGGACTGCTGGAAAGGTTGTTAAAACATCTCCATTATCAGGATTTTGTAACCAATAGTGCCTTATTTTGATTAGTTGAAGTCGATATCACAGTTTGATTTTAAGTTTTATTTCAAAATCTAAGTTTCTGAACTTGTTTAAAAATTTGTGGGAGAGCATGCCTCATTTGCCTCGACACTAGAAAAACCTACTGCATAGTCCAGGACTGGAGATTATCAAACTTTTACATTGTATAGTTCAATGTCTTGCTAAAGTAATATTTTGTTTTTCATTCATTTTTTTTTGTACAATGGAGAAAGATAAAAACTTTAATTTCTTGATGTAGAAACGCTAAACTGGTTGTCAGTGAAAGATCCCCCCACCTCCCTAAAGATTTTCCAGTTCCTATCAGTTGCCAACTGGGTCTGTCTTTGACCACAGATTGGCTCTAAGTTTCAACTATTATGAAAATTTTTTGCTACTGTTTTAGAACAGACAACAGTTTAGGAACTTCTTGTTGATTTGTTACGGTTGTACTTGCAATTTTAGGTGTTCTAGCATGTAGTTTTAGTAACCAGAATTTAGCACATGCATACTAAAATAAATACAACACACCTAGTGATCTTTACAGCTGAAAATAAGCAGATATAAAAAACTAACACACATCATTTTGTACACAGGTATTTTTGGTCAACATGACCCTGGATAAAACCCCCCCGAGGAAAACCAGTTTGGGATATATGTCTATATATGAGGAAATGAGATGGTGGAATACAACAAGTACAAAATATAGATGAACTTGATACAATAGAATCTTGATCCAAGTTGGAATACAATTCCAAAAGAACTAGGTGCGCTCTAGGAAGGTGCACCCCCCATAAATGCTCTCAAAACCACCAAAACTGCTCTAGATGCAAGTTGTGAGCTCATAATGGAAAACCCCTCCACAGGAATGAAGCTCTGCTATGTGGCCTCCCTCTGCAACTAATTCCACTGCAATCTGACGGGTGAAATTCCTCCCCACTACTAATGCGCCCTCCTCAACAAGTGCGCCCTCCATAGTAATGAATGCTCCTTAGTAAATAAACCAAGCCATAAGCTAGATGCCTCCCTCCATGAAAGCATGTGCCCAAAATCAAGCTACCTCATGCAACAAACCTCATGCCAAAGCTCCCTCTCTTCCTCTCCAAGTGAGAAAATGAAGTTATGAGCTCTCATTCACCCTTTCCGCCCCTTTTGAACCTCCATAAGGATACCTAAGATATGGATGGCTGAGATCATCCCATCTCCCATCTAATCAAAGATTGAGATCACTAAAAAATAATATCACTCAATAACCCACTTTGGGTTAAGTTCCCTAAGTTCACTTTATGTATCTAATTCACCCACAATGTGAATTAATAGTCATTTTAGGCATAAATGACTAAATTTCACTTTTGACTTAAAACTCCTAAGTCAAAGTGAAATTAGACACAAAGTACAAGGCACAGAGTGTATAGTACATCCCACATGTGTCTAGGAGAGCATAAACACATGGGGAACACCTCCCAAGGTACAAAAACTCAACACTCCCTCCCCTGCCTTTTTGTTTATCTCTCATGTTAGGTGCTGATAAGATTTAGCATCGGTTGCAATTTGAAAAATAGTGAGTATATGGTGCTTTTTGAAACATATTTCTGTAGTTTTAAATCTTATCATGTACGGTTGAACACAATAGATCTATTTTCGAGGTTTACCATTTCATTTTAACTTCAAACAATATTTAACTAAGTAGAGTTACCTGTTATAATCCTCTTTGGACACATAAAATATCATTCCAATGTAGCAAAAATCATTTGACAATATAACTCAAAGCAGGATAATTCTCGATTCCTTTAATCATGTGTCAACTATGAAAGTTGCAATTTGACATCACTTGGTCATCTTGTTTTCCATGTGAGCTATGAAGGGATACTTCACATAATCAAGAATGGCTATCTTTTCCTTGGATGCCTTCTCGTTATGAACAACCAACAACTTTGCATCGATAGGTGCTGCAATCTTTTTTTCAATGTGCTCCTAAATCTCGTCTTCCTCTATAGGCATCTGTGGCCTAAGCTTCCCAGGGATGAACTTGGAAGCTCCATCCAACTTATCACACTCTCTAAGTCAAGTGGTAGACATCTATGCAAGATCTAAATCCACCTCAAAAAAGAAGTTAGCAATAATGAAGTAGAACAAGCCCTCCTAGGGCTCATACACTTAATCCAAATGTCGTAGCATTCCACACCCAAGCAACTGGTACAAGGTTAGCATACCACTCCCAAGGACAATGCGATTGAAATACCACTTATATCATATTTATAATCAAGGTGTATGTTAACTTCTATTAGCCTCCAATATGCACACAACACAACACACAGAGCATGGTTATCTCATGTCGTGATTTGTATATGCCTGGATTCCTTTTAGTATAGTTCCAGCCATGAAATAAATTTTTAACTCTTGCCGTGATTTAGTTTTTCTCTTATATCATGATTTTTTGACACTTGTTATGATTTATTTCAATGTATATATATTGCAATTGTATTAAGAGTGTTATGATTTTGCTTTGCGTGCTTTTATTACCACAACTCGTTAACTAGCCATGAGGATTCTTGCAAGTCTTCACTTGAAAAACATTACCCTTGTTTGTTGGTCTTTTACAATATTCTACTTCTAGACAAGTAATAAATTCTGTCCATTCTGTTATTGTGCAACGTTTGTGAGGGTCTTTTCGTTTCCATCTCCAAGCTCAAAGCTTTGTTCGTGCATGTCCTGCTATGTTGCAAGGCACCTTACTCATTAGTTAATGAGCAAATTGGCGACACCAAAAACTGCACTTGAGAATAATCGACATTGCGGATACCAAAAATCCTTAATGCAAATGCTTTGCTTGCTAGATAAGCTCCTCATTTATCTATGCATTCTTGTATAACTTATATTCTTTTTGTTATGCTATAATAAATCCCATCACTTTGCATCATTTGTGAGGGTTAGCTTGCTGCAATGTCACAACTCCTCATTTATCTATGCATTCTCGTATAGGTTCTATCCATTTTGCTATTATTTTACTATGCTATGATAAATCTCGTCACTTTGCATCATTTGTGAGGGTTAGTTTGTTTCCGTGTCACAGCTCAAGACTTTTCTCTATCTTGTGTGGCAGGGCATCTTATTTAGCGATGGATAACCAAAAGGGAAACATCCAAACCTGCTAAAAGGGGGTTTACAAATACCTGTTGTTGCCTTCGTACAAAGTAGTGGATTCGAACAAAGGAAAAGGTGATTCTCAGAGCACTTGAGAAGATTAAGATCAAAGGATACCAAATATTGCCAATTTAAAGGCTTTGATTGCCAGGTAAGTTGTTCAATTACCTAGGACTACTATGTTTTTCATATATACATATTTATAATCAACGAGTATATTAACTTCTATTAGCTTGCAATATGCACACAAACAAAACACATAGGACATAGTTATCTCATGGTGTATATGCATGGATGTTTTTGTCGAATGTAGCTGCAGCGTAACTAGAAATTTTCAACTCTTGCTATGATTTTGTCTTCTTACTTTGATGTCATGGTTTTCTTATGCTTGCTATTATTTTTTGCAATATATGTATTTTGGATGTATATATTTACGTTCAATTTGTAGCTATGTTTATATGGTTCACATCTTTCTTTCAATGCTTTTATTTCCACAACTCAACTAACCATGGGGATTCTTGCAAGTCTTCATTTAAAATAATGGGAGTATGGTTTGTGCTTGCTTGTTGATCTTTTGGATTATTCTACTTTTGCAAAAGTGTTCGAACTTGAATATGGAAATGTATTTTTAATAGTATGTGTTCATCATTACAGGGTTTGGTATGATCTATAAAGAGCTCTTGTAGAATATTAATCTTCCTCCACCAGTGTTATCTCGGTTTGACTTATTTCGGCCTAGGCTATAGTGATACAAAAATGGCAATTTGTATGCGCTCCAAAGGTGCGAGACATGTTTAGATTTTTTTCCTCTTAGGACTTCCACATTGAGGTGAGTCATTGGCAACCATTCTTTAGATATCGATGCTCAAATTGTCTTCAATAGTGTGTTGTTTGATCTCATATCTTTAATCTTAATCTATCGTTTAATTTAAATCTTAGTCCACTACTTATTTTTCGCTCATAGTAACTTCATTTTTTTCGATTTTATTTCTTAGATGCGATTTTTCTTGCTTGCAAAAATTTAGGAATTTTTTCGAACACAATAGTGGAATGTCCATGTTAGTGTGTAGCGAAGCGGTATTGGCAGGTGAGGAGGACCATAATACTCACAATACCTGGTTGCTGCTTATCCATGACAAACAAGACGTGTGATGGCATATGTAGAGGGTGCGTCTATTTGGCTCTCCTTTTGGTTTTTATCTCGCTTCTTATGGCTTTGTAGTTTTATTATATTAATTGGCAAGTGGCAAAGTCCATATTTGGCGTCTTTATCCACATAATGTAGTAAGTATTTGTATAGGGATTTCCCCTTCTTTTCATTGTGTAGAAGACTTTTGAGTAAAAATGTTGTCACCCTTGAATAATCGTTAGGTTTAAGGTTATTGTGGTCTGTGGTAGGTTTGGAATTTTTTGTTTGTCCATTTGCAAAAGATTTTGGTTACAACATGAATTAAAGCAGAGTAATTAATAGATTCTCGAGGATGTATATATATTTTAATATGCATGGTTAATGAATTTCTTTTGTTTTTTTTGTGTTTTGTTACAAGGCATTGTACAACTCCGAGCTATCCTAGAAAGGGGCTTAAAACGCTGAAAAATTCATTCCTACCTACGATGAGGCAATAAGTCAAACCCAAGACGAAGGAATTCCAAGATAAACAAAGAAAGGAATGAATGAAAAGATAAGTGGAATTCTTCGGTAGTGGTAAAGAACATTAAAAGTCCCTTATGTCTTATCATATTTGGTTTAATGCTTATGTTGATACACGAGTAATGGAAAAGTTAATTTGGAGTTATACACACACATATTTCAATTTTAGATGGATGAAGTGCAACTTTTTTGAAATGTCGTGTTCATGTGTTTCACTGATCTCTTGATAGGAGCAATTGAGAGCAGGAGCAAAATTGGTTTTTGGAGAAAGCATGATGCAACAAAGAAAGAGATAAGGGAAAATTTCATTTGGAGTTACATGCGCACACATATACACTTTGATTTTGTATGAATGAAGCTCAACCTTTTTGACATACCAAGTTCATGTGTTTTTCTTATCTTTTAATAGGGTCAATGGAGAGCCAGAGCAAATTTAGTTTTTGGAGAAAGCATGGCACAAGAAAGAAAGGGAATGCATTTTCGAAGGCTCTTGCTCATTCACATCCTCCTCTGTGCTTTTGTGTCGTGTCACATTGTGTCTATGTGGAAGCGCTTTCCATGTCTTGTGGTTGTTTGTCCTTGTGTTGATGTTTGTTCGTATGCGTTGTTTGTTTGTGTATATGTGCTTGTATGTATGTGAACTTGTGTTGTGTAGAGTCACGAGGAGGGGGCATGTGATATATATTGGAATGGACTAAATCTAGATCCAGATCATCTCGACCAAGCAGAAGCAAAGGAAGGAAGACACTACAACTCATCTCTCCTCTTTGGATTGCAAATTTTCCATTCGATGTATTATTATTTTCTCAATACCTTTTCTTTTTGTCTGTTTGTGTGTCTAATTCATTTGAATGGTCTGAACATGTTATTTACTAACCAAAAAGGAATAACCTAATTAAGTAATCAAACGTTGAATATTTTCATCGATGAAGATTAGATCTCTCTCTCTCTCTCTCTCTCTATGTATTGTAGGGATTCTAATTTTCACTTTTATTAATTTTGTTTTTCATAAAGAGATACAACCTCCTGTGCTATTTTTTCCTTTTTGAGAATTTTCAAACAAAACACTGTGCAATTGAATCAATGCAGCGAGACTATTTTCAAAATTTCGAGAGGAGACAGATTTTTATATATTTTACAAGTACTTGAGCTAATCTTTGTTGTTTATAATATATTAGATCTTTTTGCAAGAGAATAGTTTAACAATTTCAGTTTTTCATTTAAAATGATTATTGATCAGATTTTGCAATCTTTGCCTAATGATGAGACTCAACTATATGATGCAAATTAAGTGTAATATTCCTTTTATGCTCTTTTTGAAAAATAGTGATTATATGGTGCTTTCCGTAAGATATTTTTCCAATTTTAACTTCTATCATTTATGGTTGAATATTGCAGATTTATTTGAGGTTTACCATTTCATTTTCACTTCAAACTGTATTTGACTAAGCAGAGTTACCCATCATCATCCTCTTTTGTACATAGGAAATATCACTCCAGTGTAGCATAAATCATTTGATACTGTAACTCAAACAAGCATAGTTCTTGATTCCTTTAATCGGATGTCAACTATGAAATTTGCAGTTGGACATCATTGTGACATATCTTCTTAAAAGTAGTTGGTTAAAATATGGGTTTCTGCTCCAAGAAATATTCTTGCTTGGGATTTTGGTGGGGGTAATAGACATTATATCAAAATTAGTCTATCAACTGTTGTTGTCAAATTAAGCCCATTTTGAGCAAATCTAAATGTACAGGGAAATCTTAATGAATATGAAAGCAATATAATTCTTTTGAAAGAGCTTCATTAGTGGTTCTAAATTGAGTGCCTCATTTCAATATTTGAGAATTGTTCAATATTTATCCAATTGTAACATTTTCATTGATGATGATTTCAATAATAATAATAATAATAATAATAATGTACTTTTAAGGTCACGGCCAAGGCATACACCAAATTGGTGTATGAGATCCCCTTGTTTGTGGGACAAGGGACCCCCTCCGTCCAACGATTTTACTAAAGTCTACAGAGGTATACATACCCTGCCCCCTCTGGATTGGAACTTGTGACCTCTTAGGAGGAAACACATGTTCTCAACCATTAGGCCCACTCAGGCTATATATTGTTGATTGTCACTTTAGGGATAATTGTGATGCTAACTTGTTCTTCACATCAACTAAAAATGTTTGGCATCAATGAAGTTCAGGTGTCAAGTCTTTTGTAACTCCTAATATTGTAATATAACGATTATTGGTTAATTCCAAGTGTTAAAGTATGCAGATTTTCACAGTTCCTCATAATGTTGTTTGTAATTCTGGAAATAAACTGTGTATGGAGTGTCTTACTTCCAATTTTTTTTTTCTTTTAGCACTATGCACAAAAAACCCACAAATAGTAAATGTTAATTAGATGGGATGGGGTGGATATTTTCCAATGTTCAATGTTGAATATCTCAATGATTGACACACTAGGAAAACTTACTATCATGTTAAGCTGCTTCTAAGCCCACTAAAATCATATTTTACAAATTGGTTATCTTATCTTTCCTAATGCAAGGATTTTATTGTTCACAAAATTTATTTGACAATTTTTGAATTTTCTTTACATGTGACATTATTCTCCACATGTTACATTCTTTGGAATTTTTGTTAATATATTTTTATAAAAATCCCAATAACACATGTTGAAAGATGATATATTCATATTGATATTTTCAAAATGTATCCATGATGTGGATGTAGAAGTTCAATAAATTCTTGCATGGTATAAGTTTTACATTACATAACTAGATTTGGTTTCCTATGTATGAATTCATATGATCAAAAAATATTGAATTTGGGAAATTTGGTTTCCATACTTTTTGATCATATGAAAATGGATATTCATATTTGTGATGAGAAAATAACCCCTATAAGTTGAGAATGGCCTCCATGTATGATTTCATTCACTAGAGCTCTCAACAAATTATCTAAAGTTGGAAATGCAAAGCAAAATTTGGCTTTCATTAAATGTCAAATGTTTTGGCTTAATTTTATGTAACACAAAATTAATTTATTTTTCATAAATCAAAATTTTGCATAACTAATGATAATAATCAAAGCCCAAAGAAACATTAAGGCTTAATAAAATAACTATGACAATAATATATTCTCCAATGGGTTTCTATATATTCCATTATTCTCTTGATATGGAAATAGGTACATTCAAGGGTTCAAAGACCATACTTTGAAGAACAAGATTAGTGCACCACATGACAAAGGAATAACATAGTTCAAAATTGAAGACAAGAAAATCCCTTTAGCACACCAACATTGCTAGCTAGAAAAAAAGGCCACATATTTTTTACTCATTGCCTTTTGTAATCATTGTTCTAAAAATGATTCCATAACTATCTTATGGTTAGATCCGTTTTCAACTATTTGTTCATAGCCTATTTCTTCTTGGAGCATCCCTTTTAATACCTATCTGTATGTTTAGATGATGGCTCAATTAACCATGTTGTACCATTATGGCATGAGTGGAATTTTAATATAGCACCTTGCATTTGAAGGATGCTTATAAACTTTTCATTAATAAGGGAATGAAGTATGTAATAGAAGATTTTTTCATAAGGAAAAAAGTATTGATATCTTCTATATTTTTAACTAGGAAAGGTGTTGGTGAGGTAGTACAAGGAATAGGGATGGTGGCTACAAAGGTATATGACTAATTTATGCATCTCATTTAGATAGTATGACAAGGTTTCATATGGTGAATGAAGGATATTTAAAAGATTTCTTGTTTGGAAAGTAGTGGTCTATTACCTAGTTGTGTTTACATTTGGTTTCTCTACAATAATTTTCCTTTTTTTTTCTTCATGTTTGTTTTGTACAAGTGAGTTTGGGTTTCTTATGAATTGTGAAATGGTTGTGTGTTTGAGTTTAAAAAATGCTTGAATTTTCTTCTTGATGTTGTATTCTTGATCTCCCAAATAGAAAGAAATTAGTTACACAATTTATTTGGGGCTTTTTGAAATTTTGCCAAACCAACAACTCTCTTCTAAACATTTAAAAAATTATTGAAAAAAGTGTGGTTGGGTTTCAAAATACTTGAAAACAAAGAAGCAGAGCTCGAAACAATGGCCTCTTCATAAACTAGCTCAAAGTTCAACATAAAAGCAAATGCCAAAATTCTTGGAGTTCTATCGCTATAAATGTGTAAGTGTTCAAATTGTATTTATTAGTTTTTTATTTAAGAATGTTAGGTCAACTGTTCTCTTAGATGTTTTATTTGTTTTTTTAACTATATACGAACGTACAAAATCAACTAAAACTAACGGTTTTTAGAAGACAAGAACAAAATGTAACAAAAGCCCATTTTCATGTAAAGACACTTAAAACTTGTATGAAGGGTGTCTTTTGTGTGATATATAGTCTCATTCAACTTGGTATAGAGCTATTGATGTGGTTGTTCTAACATGGAGAAAAGGTTGGACTAGGCTTAGATATGTTAGTGCTTTTTGGAAAGAAGTTTATGTAGTTCATGTTAGAAATAATAGGTGTGCTTGTTTAACCATAGACAATATAGCAATATTGTCACTCAACCATAGGTCGAAGCCACCCCCGAGCACCTTAACCTTGACAGAGAATAATTCCAGAAGAAAACCCTAGGCCTAATGGCCAATCAATGTAGCATACCTCTCTCCGGATCTATCACACAAGGCAGAAAGTCCAAACCATAACCAATAGAAAGTCCAAGCCCAAAACTAAGAATACAGGTTGCAGTAGTTGCAACTGGAACTACTCTCCAGACTTGTGCACTTACTCAGTTTCTGTAGTGCGCACTCTTACATTTATGTAGTTGCGAGCTGTGTGTGTCAAATGAGCTCTGGTGTCCTGTATTTATATTACTTCTCCTTAGCTGTTTGGGCCGACTTATTATTTTGGAGGCTAAAATCTCAATATTAAAATATTTTCTTTAGCCAACTTGTCTTCTAGGGTTATGTCCAATGCTTTAGGGTTTCTTCTTGCTTCTCGAAATATTCTATTCTTGTCAGGGTTACATGTGGAGGTTAATACCTCCTGCAACTACCATAATATCAACACTCCCTCCTAGCTAGGGAGGTATTGAAAGAAATGGTCTTGAGCACAAACATACCATTCAACTGGTAGTATCATCATAGCCATACAAGCTATCTCTTGATTAGATCACGAGCAACATAATCACAACCATACAAGCTATCTCATGATTAGATCACGAGCACCATCATCACTATCAATATCATCTGACAACATCAACTGCATCTCTCGAAACTATACTCCATCTGAATAATCAGGCATGATGTTGAATAAGTCACTCACTCCATAGAGTGATCCAAGCATATGTCCTAGAAGAATAACTATTCCAATAGATGTTGGAAGCCCCGCCATGGGCTACAAGGACTATTCTTCTAATCCAAACATACGTCCTAGAAGAATAAATGTCCTGGATCATTTTTTGTTTGGAGAATGTCTTTACATCAGTACACTGACCATCCATCTAGCTAATAATCATTTTCAACACTACTTATAGTCTACATGGCAATCAGGACAATGTCATTCATTAGAACACAACTGTGTCTATCCATAGTAGTACACAACTACTATCCAGTGGTACACAACCACACCAAGTAGCACACAACTACTTAATCAATGACGCATAGTCACAACCAATGGAACACATCCACCAGAGTAGCATACATCTATTTTCCAGAGACATAAATTCTTTATAAAAATCATATCATCTGATATCAACCTGCATAAAAAAATAATATCATGATATAAATTGAGTCTTCTGGGCCTTTCTTCCGCTCACATCTGTGAGATCTGGAAGAGCCTCTGCCCTCAGAAGGTAAAACATCAACCATGGGCAATCTGGACTATTCTTCTCAAGCACAAAAGAATAACTATCCCTGATTTATGATCCTAGACCATTCACCTAACTGGGTCATTCCTCCCTAATCATAATGCAACCTGGAGAGAATGAGTCTGCCTTAGGGAATGCCTGTCCTTGATTGTTAAACCTGGACCATTCACCTAACTAGGGCATTCCTCCGGCACTAAACATAGTGCAACCTGGAGAGAACGAGTCTTCCCTAGGGAATGACTGTTCGGACCATTTCCTAAGGAAATCACTGTCCTACACCAACCTCCAAAACGAACCATTCTTTGAAACTGCTCACAACTGTGAACTTCGAAAGAATGAATTCTCGGCGAGGAAGACCATTCTACTTGACCACTATTGAGAGTGACTGCCAAGAAGAATGATTGTCCTAGACCATTCCCCCACACTGGCCACAAGGGGAATCACTATCTATGGTACATCAACAATCTATCGAACCATTTTTATTACAAAAATGACTATCCGATCTGGACCATTTTCCGAACTGGAAAATGCCTGTCCATAAGAAATATCAAACCACTTCCCGAATTGGAAAGAAAATGCTCATCCTAGACCATTTTTTGAACTGAAAAATGACTGTCCATAAACCAATAACACATCAATGCTCCCTCCCAACCTGAGAGTAATCTCTTCTTTTTTCAATAAGGAAGTCGTCTCCACGAGCCCCAACTTGCAAAGTTTTCATCTTGGACAGAGGTTTTACCAAAATATCTACTATCTGCTCATCTGTGGAGATGTATTGGAGAACCACTTCTCTTTTTTGGACTTCATCACAGAGAATGTAATGCTTGATCTCAATGTACTTTGGTCTGTGATATTCCTCCCGACCACCTCACGCACTTACTACTCCAACCACCCTCGTCCCCCTCCATACTCCTTCCATTAACATTTTATCTTCTCGGGACTATCAGACTCCCTCTCTGCATACGCAACCCTCTGCAGCATACGCCATCCCTGTTATCTCATTTTATTTATTTATTTATTTATGTCTTAGATTTATGTCACAAGTCATTAAATGAAATCTTCAGTTTGATTATTACTTAATCAATCACTCTTATTTTCTTTAATTAATTTTTCTTTGTAATCTTTAATCATTTATTCAATTAGGGTCGTTACATACACCCACCCTTCAAGAAACTTCGTCCCGAAGCTAAGGCGTCTGATGTTACAAATGAAAAGGCATGGTTCATACATTCACAACAATTAACTTGACAATATCAGTAAGTAAATCAAGAAGTCCATACATACTATTGTATATGTACAAGGAATGCATGTGTAGCTAGTACATGTAAACCTCGTGCATGTACTAATAATCAAACTGTCATTCTTTAATAATTTATGTATGCATTCAATCCAGTCAGCAAAACTAGTCTTTCATAAAAGACAACAATCATCAATTGTTGAAGAATTCTTTAATCTCAATTATCCGGTTCAATAATTTATTTTAAACAATTGTGGTTTAGTTACATCATAATGAATATTTATATACATATTTTCTTCATCAACTCCCACCACATGACAGATCCCCATAAAGTCTGAACTATCTACTCATCCTTCCTTCCTAACCTACTTCCAACTCCATTCCTATCCGTTCTCTGCTAGACTATCTTGGAGCGTCAGCTATACTGACCTAACTCCAAATAGAACTCGTAAGTGGAAGTGTCGCTCACTCGACCAAGCTTCCCTAGCAGGCAACTGACAGTCCTCATCACACGTCTGGGGAGCGTGAACCAACACCGTCCTCCCAAGACTTCAGGTTTCGGAGGATACATGGTGGGAAACACCTCCACCCCTCCTCATAGTACTAGGGTCAACACCCTATAATGGAACACACAGGGGAACCATGTTGCTAGAGGTTTTGTCATCGTTTATTTGGTTTTGGGCAGTGTTAGTACCAAAATCATGCAATAGTCCATGTATCATAGCAATGCATTCAAATCAATATAATTTCCATATACATTATTCATACCATAATGTTTCACGATCAGTGGTCCTATTATCCACTCTCATCATCATTATCACTTGGCTATTCCATAGCCCATAACCTGCAGATTAGTCTACAACACAAACTCATATTTTCTATGCATATCATCATATAATTGCATACTTTCGTTATCTCAATTTGGTATCCCGTACCAATATATATTATCATCAAAGTTTTCTAATTTAAATTAGATTTCACAATATCCCATAATTCATACTTTTACACATTCACAAGATATCATTTACCAAAACATCATTCTCATGGTATTTAAACATTCAACAATTTCTCTTTCTCACAATATGTCTCATCATATACATCATCATCAATAGCATTCATAAAATTTTCATTCACATAATAGATCACATTTCATGCATCATCATCAACATCATCTAAACGTTCATAAAGTTCACATTCTCATAATAGATCACATTTCATGCATCATCATCATTAACATCTAAATATTCATAAAAGTTCATAATTTTAAAGTTTAAGTGTATCACTTAATGGTTTCACTGTGACTGGAAAATAAGTGCATAGGCCTTAGGAAATCCTGGCCGTCTTAAGTCAAAAGGTGGTGTTACCTACACCCCTCCTTCGAGAAACACGTTCTCGAGGTGGTCAAAATAGCGATGGATAGTCTCGCCGTAGTGTCTCGGCGTCCTCCCAAGTAGCAGATCCTGGACTATACTTGTCCCACTGGACCTTAACTTGGTCTACCAAACGGTTTCTGAGCTGTCGGAATCTACGGTCCAATATGCGTAACGGTTCGACCGTGAGGGTTCCCACGTCCGATACCTGCAATTCTCTCCAATTTAGTTTATGTGATTCCAACATAATGACGTAAAACAGATACATGAAATACATTATGAGTTTTATGCAAGTGGGGTGGCAGTACGAGACGATAGGCAACGGGTCCAACTTTCTCTTGGACTTTAAATGGACCTATAAACCGAGGTGACAACTTTGTCCCTTTGCCGAACTGTATGGTACTCTTATTAGGCCTGATACAAATGAAAACCTGATCTCCCACTTCATAACTTCGGTCGATCCTATGTGCATATGCATAGCTTTTCTGCCTATCCCATCTTTCTTTAGTCTCTGTCTAATTTGAATCACCTGTTCCTCCATTTCTTGAATCAATTCTGGCCCCACCGTTACTCAGTCTTCTAGTCTATCCCAACTTAATGGTGTTCTGCATAGTCTTCCATACAAAGCTTCGTATGGTGCCATTCCGATGGAACTATGATAACTGTTATTGTAAACAAACTCTACCAAAGGTAGGTACTTTTCCCACTGGGTTTGATTATCCATTACATACATCCTAAGCATGTCTTCCATAACTTGATTTACTCTCTCAGTTTGTCAATCTGTTTCAGGATGATAAGTTGTGCTTAAGTTCAACTGAGTCCCCAATGTTGACTGTAAACTTGTCCAAAATCTAGATGTGAATCTGGAGTCCCTATCTGAAATAATCTTCTTGGGTATCCCGTGCAAACGGATAACTTCGCTTATGAACACTCGTGCCACATCAGCAACATCGTAAGTGTCTCTAACCGGAATGAAATGAGCACTCTTGGTTAACTTGTCCACTATCACAAGAATGGCATTGTGTCTATGAGATGTGAGCGGCAATCCTACAACAAAATCCATCAAGATAACTTCCCACTTGGACATAGGGACATCATGTGGTTGCAGGAGGCCTGCTGGGTGATGGTGGTCGGCTTTCACCTATTGACACTCTAGGCATTTGGCGACGAAATGGACTATATCGCGCTTCATGCCTGCCCAAAAGAAGAGTTTCTTCATATCTGCGTACAGCTTCATAACTCCCGGATGCGCGTAATAAAGTGACCTATGGGCTTCCTTCAGTATGATGCTTCGAATATCCCCATTCTCAGGGATGTACATCCTTCCTTGATATCTTAACAATCTGTCTGATTCCATATTATATCCTTCATACTTTGGGTCTATCTGCCTCCCGCTCTGAAGGTCTGAAGTAACCTTTAAATACCAACTGTCTCCGTGTAGTTGTGTCAACACATGTTCCTTTAGATTGATCCTTAAAGTTACCAAGGAGAAGATACGTGGTCTTCTACTCAAAGCATCTGCGACCACATTTTCCTTCCCCTTTATGTACGAAATACCAAAATCGTACTCACTCATAAACTCACTCCAACGCCTTTGCTTGGCATTCAGATCTCTTTGAGTGAAGAGATGTTTTAAACTCTGATGGTCCGTTCTGAGCTCAAAGTTTCGCCCCACAAGATAGTGCCTCCAAAGTTTCAGAGCTAGCATTACAGCTGCTAACTCTAAATCATGAGTCGCGTATAATTCCTCGTGCTTCTTCAACTTCCTTGATGCATAAGCTATCACTCCTCCATCCTGCATTAGCACGGCCCCCAAACCTTGTTTTGAGGCATCCGTGCAGACCATGAAGTCCTTTTCCATATCTGGCACTCGTAGAATTGGTGCACTAGTTAGTAATCGCTTAAGCTCCCTGAATGCACTATTAGATTCTTCTGTCCATTCATACCCGACCCCCTTGCATTGCAAAGTGGTGATGGGTTTCGCTACTTTTGAGAATCCTTCCACAAATCTCCGGTAATAACCTGCTAACCCCATGAAGCTTCTCACCTCCTGGGCATTTTTCGGCACTGGCCATTCCATAATGGCCCTTACCTTTTCTGGGTCCACGGAGATTCCTTTGCCTGAAATGATGTGACCTAAATAGTGGATTTCCTTCTGGAAGAAGGAACACTTCGACAGCTTCCCATACAATTTGTTCTCTCTAAGGCAAGACAACACTATTCGTAAGTGTTCCTCGTGTTCTTTTTCATTCTTGGAATATATGAGTATGTCATCCAGAAAAACCTGTACAAATCGATCCAAGTACTTCTGGAATACGCCGTTCATGAGACTCATGAATACTGCTGGGGCATTGGTCAATCCGAAAGGTACCACAACAAACTCATAATGTCCAAACCGAGTTCGGAAGGCAGTTTTCTGGATATCACCTTCCTTAATCCTTAACTGATGATATCCAGATCGCAAATCGATCTTTGAGAATACCGCCGCTCCCTTCATCTGATCGAAGAGGTCATCTATCCGCGGCATTGGGTACCTATTTTTCACTGTAGCACGGTTCAAGTCCCTGTAGTCTATACACAATCGTAAGGACCCATCCTTCTTCTTCACAAAAATCACCGGTGCGCCCCAAGGTGAAACACTGGGCCTTACTAGCCCTAAGTCTAGCAACTCTTTCAACTGCATTTGCAACTCACAAAGTTCTGGCGCTGTCATTCGATACAGAGTCTTGGATATTGGTTCTACACCGGGTTTTAGCTCAATAGTAAAATCAAGCTCCCTCTCCGGAGGTAACCCTGGTAATTCGTTCGGAAAAACATCTTGAAATTCTGACAATACCGGATACTGATCTAATGAGGGTCCCTTCCTTTCATTCACTTCCCCCACTACATAAAGTTGGCACCCTTGCCTCAAGAACCACTTGACCTTCATAGTTGATATAAAGCGTAATGACACTTTTCTCTGTACACCCTGGATCTTATTGGTTCTCCTTCATCATTTACACAAAGCACCCTCTTGGCGAAACAATCTACTAAAGCTCGATGAGCCGCTAACCAATCCATTCCAATAATTAGGTCATACGTTCCCAGAGCAGTGACGTATACCTTTAACCTGGTAGTGCACACTCCTAGGTCTACTATACAATTGTCAACACTGGGTCCTACAGCTTGTTTTTCTCCCGAAGCCATTTCGACTTGTTTAAAGTCATCGTGCTCGTAGGCTACCAACCCACTCTTTTCTAATGCGGATGGTGAAATGAAACTATCTGTCGCACCAGAATCAAACAAAATTTTAACATTAATATGATTTAGCATACCTGATGACTCCACTACTGTGGATTGATGTTCAGCCTGGCAGTTGTTAACCGCTGCGTAAATCTTGTGGCTGCTACTTGATCTTCCCATTGGTGCCTTTCCTTCTCTATGCATAAATCCTTGTTGTAACTCTGGGCAGTCCCGTTGGTAATGGGATCCTTTGCACCTCCAACAGGTAATATGAGATGGAACCGGTGCACTGTTATGTGATGGTCCCTGAAATGAGTTCCTCCCCTGGAACCTCTGCCCTACTAGTTGTTCCCTGCGATTGTCGTGGGCCTGACTGCACCGTTGGCGATGAATGAGACGCAACACTAGCTGCCATTGAAATCCCTGCAGTTACTGTCCTTGGTACGCCTCTGTTACCATAAGGTGGTGGCCTTGAGCCCCCTCCCCTTGAAAATGTCCTTGGGGTCTTTCCTACGAATCCTGGGCGATGCGGAAATGTCGACCTTGCACCCCCTATTAAGTTCATGTGTTCTTCTGCGTAACGTGCACTTTCTACCGCCTTTGCTACTGAAGACGGCTTCCACATCCTTACCATAGCTCTTATCTTAGGGTTCAGTCCATAAACGAAGCGATCAGCCTGTCGTTGGTCGGTATCCATATACGACACATATTTGACCAGTTCCATAAATCTGATCTCATATTCTTCTACGGTTTTATTCCCTTGTATTAAGGCATGCAATGCCCCTACCTGTTGTTCCTCGTAGTATGCTGGTAGATATTTCCTTCGGAACCTTTCCTCGAAAAGTTCCCAAGGTACTTTATTTGGGGTAAGGTGTAGTTGTCTTTCTAAGTTTCCCCACCAGTTCAAGGTGCTGTCTCTTAACTGGAAAATTGCAATCTTGGCCTTGGAATTGGAAGTATAATCCCTTAAGGCAAAACACCTTGTCATGCCTTCCAACCATGCTTCCGCGCGTTCACTGGCGCGACCTCCGGCAAACTCTGGAAGTTTGATCTTCTGTAACTCTCGTGTGATGTCTCCAGGTGGAAGTTCTCCCCTTGAGTTCCTTGAGGCTTCTGGATTACCGGTTCCAGAAGGTGAGGGTTACACTTCAGCCCCTGCTGGTTGGCGTCCCTTTAAGGTCTCGTTAATGGCTTCCAACGAGCGTAGTATGAGGGCTAGTTCGGGCGATGGTGGTGGTGGCGTGGGTGGCGTCGGTGGTGCTCATGACGACGCTCCCCTTCCTCGACTCCTTCGAGTCCTGGCCATCTTGTATGACTTAACCTGCATCACCCCCAAAATGGTCTAGGTGAGTTTAAGGACGTTTCATATTGGTGCTACTCAAACTTAGAAATAGGGTTGGGCGTAAGTTTTCTTTACTTATCTATAAACAGAAATTACTCCATCAGGGGAATTGGCTCAGTTTGGGTCAGGTTTAAGCATCTAAGCTTGGTTTGTTCGTTCTTGCAAAAAGAATTATTGGTTCCCTCGCCCCGTGATTACATTGGCCTTGTGCTTTACTCGTCACTTCCTAGTGCATGCACCACCAGTCTAAGTCTCAACATTATTAAATATCCTTAAGGTAGGCTAACCTCACACTTAATTCAATAACTAATTCTAAAAAGAATATTATTATACTAATTTAACTTAGCTTAAATTTAAGTAAAATTATCTTGTCTTTTATATCTATATAAATTATTTATACTAATTTATTTAATTTATTTTTAATTATTTAACACTTTAAACTATACATATAAAGTGATTAAATGTTCTCTCATGGGTTCGGGCACGCATGGGTTCCACGTGCTCGTCTGGCTTCCTCAAGCTCCTTTGTATCTTACCTCAACATCCTACACCTGTCAGCTCCTTCGAACTCCCTACGCGTCCTTACTCGATCCCACTATCTCATCCGCTGAGACTTTCCTAGCATCAGTCTTTGTCCACCACAGATCTGCCTCTGCTCTGCTCCGAGGTTTCCAGAATCTCCCTTTCCATGGCTTACATCCTCATCATTGTTCAGAGCACCTTGCTAGTGCTAGGTATTGCTGTATGTGCTCCATTTCGTTTTACAGTAACCGAGTGCAGTGATATGGCCACTAACAAGATCCAGAACCTGGAGTCCAGTCTCTCTGAAATATTGGGAATCATCCCCCTGTCTATATGCATTGCGGAGCTCGCCCTCAACTATGGTAAGAGGTACGATTGAGTCCGCCAGTTGTGCATAGTTTCAGTACCTTCGCGAAGAATGCGGGTTAATCGAATTAAGAAATTGCACAAACTTTCCTTACGCTGTGGTAAAGAATGGTGATTTCTCTTTTGAACAAAAATGTTTATTCTCCTGTGTAAACTTATAGCTATAAGCGTATATATATATATATATATTGTTATATGTGCATATCGGATTCTTTTTATTTTATTATATATATATATA
>CBVK0100286745.1:0-22182 GCA_900067695.1 Picea abies
ACTTTGTGCTATGGGTCTTTGTTCAAGGGTTGACATCAATGACAACCAACCTTAATCAACACAATGATGATCACAATAATGCAGGGAAATAAGAAATGGCACATTCAACATTAGTCACATATATGAGAAATACAGAGACAGATATTTTCTTGAGGAAACCCATACAGGGTAAAAACCTCTTCTTATTTAGATGATATGTATTATTTACATTCTTTACATTATCATACATATGAGCACCAACTCATTGTGAGGCTACAACCTCTGTTTTGCAAGATCCAACTTGCTGAGAGAACCAACTCTCTGTTTTTCTCTAGTACCCACTAGAAGGAAGCACCAACTCCCTGGATTCTCTAGCACCAGCTAGAAGGAAGCGCCAACTCCCTAGTTTCTCTAGCACCAACTAGAAGGAAGCCCCAACTCCCTGGTTTCTCTAGCACCAACTAGAAGGAAGCATCAACTCCATGTGTTCAAGATCCCACTTGAACCTCTGAAGACACTAGTCCTCCCTTGCACCTCCCTACCACCCAGAAATATAAATCTTTGCTAATGAAACTTATCACAGTGATACAATATTTATCATTGGCTTACCAGACTTATCACTGTTTTGCTATACTGCGTTGCTCTATCTGCATCAGTGTCTTTTGCACACTCCTCTACACTTTATGTTCTTCACCCGTTACACACTCTGTGCCATCTCCATTTTATCCACCATTCTTCTGCTCTGCATTTCAGCGGCTGTACTCTCCTCCTTCTTCCCTCCTGAATCCCTCATCACAACCACCACATAATCTCTTCTTTGTCCCCTCTCCTTCTAGCTTCCCTCCCCTTGTGTATGCAATGTGCGCAATACCTCTGCATTCTCACACCGTGTCGATATCCTCCACATCTTGAGTGCTCTCCCTAATCATCGCAACTCTTCAGCTTCTTTGGTCGTTCCCACTGCACGTCTAGCATCACTGGGTGTTCCGCTGAGATTCCTCAGCCTCTCTTGCAGTTGAGACTCCTCGTCATCTCTGGCATAGTCGAGCTTATCCTTTCTGTTTCAGTTACAGACTTCCACACTCATCCATCTATCAATCCCCTCTAAGAATAGTCTTCATTCACTGGAAGAAGCTTGGTGACTCTTAGCTCCTCTGGCGATCACACAGAAGTCTCTTCGAATCTTCTGGCAGAAACCATCAATGGTTTTGTTAGGACCACACAATGTACCTTTTTGCCCATACTTTTTGCCACCATTACACTCTTGTTCACTCACATTTAAACTCATATTATCACTTTATCCTATCTTTCCAAAGGTATACAATGTATCTTCTCTTTACTATACGTTTAATCTGTTTTGCATATAATTTTACATCACTCTCGTACTTAACCAATGATTAGAAATGTGTAAGTGCTGAAATAGTTCAAACGACAGATTAGCATTGAGGCTTGTTGTTGAAACAGAAACACAGAAGTTGTTACACAGTCCATGGTTGACGATGCTGAAACATAGAAGCTGTTACATAGTCCACGGTTGATGATGTTGAAACTCAGAAGAAACCATTACACAGTCCATGGTCAACGATGCTGAAACACAAAGGAAGCTATTACACAATCTGTGGTCGACGATGTTGAAACATAGAAGTTGTTACACAGTCCGTGGTCGATGATGTTAAAGTTGTCACAGAGTCTATGGTCAATGATGTTGAACAAAAACTCACACAGATTGACTACACAGTTAGAACGCAAATCCCATGGCTAAAACAGCCCACGATTTGCGATGTCGAAACAACATATAACAACAGTAACAAGAAAAAAATAAAGAGCTGTTACTCCAGCCGTAACAACAACACCTCACTCAACACTTGTAATAGCATTTTGTTGCGGAAGACTAGGAGACCCTATTCCAATTTAGAAAGTCGATCTGAATAAGAATAGGACCCAGATATACACCTATAATTTGTTGATCAATTGTATCAAAGGGATTTTCCTCTTTAAATAAGAGGAAATTACCATTCGAGGGGGATCCGTTTTTGTACTAAGAAGGTTTTACAGAGAAGGATGTACTTCATGTCAGATTGTAATATGATACATTGATAGATGAATAAAATATTGTTCTGAGCATTTCTCTCTAGCCCTTTCGTTTCAGGGGAATCTTGTGAGAAGGGAGGGCCCACCTTCTTCACAAGATTCACCCGTTAGTTTTATAGTGTGTTAGTGTGATATCTGTTTATGCCTTGATTAATTTTTGTTTTGCTGAAACACTACTTTAATGAACTCTGCTTTGCTGAAACACTACTGAACTCTGTCTTGCCAAAAACTCTACTTTACTGAATGTTACATTGTTTTCATGCTTGGGTAAATGTTAATCATTTTAGTTAGCAATCTTGTGTGATGAATTTATGAAATCTTGGCAATCAGAGATTGGTGTTGAAGGTTCCTGCTTGGGAAGGAATTAGGGTCCTGTTCTCTGTTAGGAATAGTTAGCCTTCAATTATTTTCATGAGTGTGCTAATCAAAGACTGGTGCTAAAGGCTCCTGCTTGGGAAGGAATTAGGGTCCTGTTCTCTGTTAGGAATAGTTAGCCTTCAATTATTTTCATGAGTGTGCTAATCAGAGACTGGTGCTGAAGGTTCCTACTTGGGAAGGAATTAGGGTTCTGTTCTCTGTTAGGAATAGTTAGCCTTCAATTATTTTCATGAGTGTTCTAATCAGGGACTGGTGTTGAAGGTTCCTGCTTGGGAAGGAATTAGGGTCCTGTTCTCTGTTACAAATAGTTAGCCTTCAATCATTTTCATGAAAGTGTGTTAATAAGAAACAAGGTGCTAAAGTTTCCTACTTGGGAAATAGGGTCATGTTCTCTGTTAAGAGATAAATAGCCTTTAGTATGCATGTCAATCATTTTAATTAAGCAATGAGTTCATGAAGTATGATGTTTGGAAACAGGTGCTGAAGATTCCTGCATTGGGAACAGGGTCCTATTCTCTGGTTACAGAATAGTAGGTCTTTCCTGTTGCAGTATCTTTTTGTTATTTTAATGTAATCTAGGATTCTTCAATTTAATCATCTCTTTAAGCTCTGCAATAAGTAGGTTGCTTTCCTGTAATTCAAGTCAGAACTTCAGTTTATTCAAGGCAAGTGTGATTGATATAGTTTTTACTACAACTCTAGGTTGCTTTTAGATTGAGCATATATAGTGCGTGGTTACCTTTGAAATAAACAGACTTCCCTGGGTTGACAATTTATGTAGCACTTGATTGTTTAGATTAAATAAAAAATTATAGTGACCAACATTTTGGCGCCGTTGCCGGGGAAGGTAATTATTGATTTCAAAAGCACTTATGATTTTTCAGATAAAAATATTGCATGAGAGGACGCGGAGACCCCAAAGACATTGACCCTACAGGTGGCAGGGGAAGAGGAAAAAGAGGAAGAAAGACTTATATTGACGAGATTATATCGAATTCTGAATCTGCTGCTCAATGACCAAACCTTCGGAAACAAAAATCCCAGCCTTCATTTCAAGAAAACTTTGAAACAGGGAAAGAACTTTGGAGTCCTGAGATAGTCCAAAAACCAACAGGAAACATTGAGGACAGAGCAAGTGTGGTAGGGGAGCAGACAGAAGAAAACATGGATGATTACAATGAAGAATTGCATCACGAAGAACAGGCAGGTCCCGAAGGAGAGGTAAATGATGAAAATTCTTTCTCCACATTAGGATTTCCTATTGGTGATCTTCCTAGAGGAGTAGCCCCTATGAAGAACATTCCACTCTCAGCACTACCTAATTTTCATGGTTTGTCTTCAGAAGATCCTGATGAATTCCTTTTTGAGTTTGATATATTATGCAGAAGTTATGATTATGTTTCCAATGCTAAAAGATTAAAGCTATTTCCAGCAACACTAAAAGGAAATGCACTAAGATGGTTTATGAGTCTTGGAGGCCATGTAATCACAACATGGGACCAAATGAAACAGAAATTCCTGAATAAATACCAGGACTATTGTCGAACAAGAGAAAAGAGGGAGGAGCTATTTAAGATGATGTAGAAAGAGAATGAAAATCTGGAGGACTTTGTAGAAAGGCTACAGTATAATCTACAAAGATCCAGTCACCCCAATGTAAGTAAAGATATTCTCAAAACTATATTATTAAAAGGAGTAAGGGATGACTGTCTAGATATGCTGAATATGCTTGGAAAAGGGGACATATCTAAGGAATCATACGATGAAATTGTTAATTTATGCAAAATATGTTCAAGAGGAGCTTCAATAAATAGATCAAACAACAGGGATACCACATTTTCAAGAGTCCAAAAATCAGCCAGTGGGGGAGCAACAAGAGCTGAGATAGGTAATTTACTTGAAGGTTTTAAAACTGAAATGTTAAGCTCTTTTTCCTCACAAATTGACACCCTACTGATTCAAAAGAAGTAAGAAGAAGTAGAAGCAACCCTGTCCATCTTTTGTTCTCAATGCAGAGACAAGCACCCACGAAAAGAATGTCCATTGGACAAAAAGGCAATATGCACCATCTCTGATAAAGATCATGAAACTCAAAAATGTCCATCTTTACCAAGGATAAAGGCAGCATTACAACCAATGGATGAAGAAGTTGAAGTTGTCTATCTGTTGACACAAAGAAGGCAATGGCAACTGTAGGGAGAAGGTATGAATCCTAACATGCCATTTACAACTTCTAATCGTTGGAATAATTATCCTTCTTTCAATCAAATGAGTTACCCCCCCATAATCAAATGCAATATCCTAATCAAATGAATTACCCACCCATGCAACAAATTAACCCATCCTTTGTTGATCCATCAATGTGGACTCCTTGGCCTCCACAACAACAAAAACCATATCAAAACCAATGGAATCCAAATTGGAGAGGACAACAACTCCCCTTCCCCAATCAATTACCTCAATCACAATTTTTACAACCACTCTCCTTACCATCAAGTACTCCACCAAACAATCAAATAATGAGACCCCAGCTACCTGTACAACCTAACCCTAACCCCAATAATAAAGCTGTGCAATGCATTGATATTCATAACTAGCCTACACTTTCTCTTCTCCCTGCGCAATGCAACGATATTCATTTATGATCTGGGAGAATAGTGGAACCTACCATAGTTGATGTTACCTCTTCTGATAAAGAGGAAACAAAAGAGCATGATGTACCTGAAGAGGTACAATCATCCTCTAATAATGATGCTAAAACAACAAAACCACCATTTCCTGAGCATTTAGCTTTGACTAAAACGCCTGAGCCACCAGCTTTCAATCTTCTAGGGGAATTACAAAATTTGCATGTCAAAATTCCTCTACTACAAGCACTCCGAGACGTACCAATCTATGCTAGGACGATGCAAGACATTTGTGCTAAGAAGCCTGGTAGGAAAATTAAGGATCCCCTCACAGTCCATGTCATGGGAGATTTGTCTGCACTAATGTCAGGTAAATCCCCCCTAGTTAAATATGGTGACCCCGGCCACCCTACTGTTTCAGTACAAGTTGGAAAAACAATAATCCCTCGAGTCCTGGTAGACCTAGGTTCCACTATCAATATCATGACTCTGGAAACATTACAACTGCTACAATTGCAAAATGAAGTCAGAGACACCCCAACTATCCTAGAATTAGCTGACCGATCCACAATTAAACCAGAGGGAGTCATTGAAGACCTAATTATCTTAGTGGAATCTTGGAATTATCTAGCTGACTTTGTGGTACTACAGCCCAAAACAAAGTTGGGGGGCCACCCTCTAATTTTGGGCAGGCCTTGGCTAGCCACAGTAGATGCTTTTATCAACTGTAGATCAGGATCAATGACAATTTCCAATGGTTATGAAACTAAACAGCTAACCCTCTACCCTCACGCTACACCCCTAATTAATAATAATAATTCTGTATGGGTAGACTTTGATGATCAACTTACTCAACCCCTTTTGACTATCGGACAAGATCTAATCCTTAAAGACTCCATCGAGGATGAAGTAATTAATAGTTTTATTTGTGAACCCTCCTCTGTGACTCCAAAAACTCATAACCAACTAGCTGCACTGTTGGAGTTTGATAATCAAGAAAACCTCAACTCGGAAAGCCCACCTCAAACATCTAACACCATCTCTTCTAAAAGCATACCAGTAGAAATTGAACATGGCAAAACACTGAACATAAACCCTAATCTGACAGATGCTGAAACACAACAATTAATGAAGTTACTTCTGGAAAATAAAGAAGCATTCACATGGGATTACACAGATATGAAAGGAATCTCTCCCGAATTATGTACTCATCGAATATATATTAAGGAAGATTGTCGACCGCTCTACCAATCTCAACGATGATTGAACCCTAATTTACGAGAAATCCTCAAAGAAGAACTTCAAAAATTGCTCAATGCAGGGTTTATATATCCTATATCAGACAGTGAATGGGTTTCCCCGTTGGTAATAGTTCCTAAGAAAAATGGGAAATGGAGAGTATGTGTGGATTACAGAGCCTTAAATAAGGCAACTCAGAAAGATCAATTTCCATTACCATTCATTGATCAGGTGTTAGATAATTTGTCCGGCAAGAATTTTTTCTCATTTTTAGATGGTTTCAGTGGGTATAACCAGATAAAAATTGCACCTCAAGATCAATATAAAACAACTTTTACTTGCCCTTGGGGAACCTTTGCTTATAGAGTCCTCCCATTTAGACTATGTAATGCACCAACAACCTTCCAAAGAGAAGTTTTAGGAATCTTTTTTGATATGCTTAATGACTCTATGGAAATCTTTATGGATGACTTTACTCCTTACGGTGTTTCTTTTCAGGAAGCACTACAAAACCTTGAGAAAGTGCTCAAACGATGCATACAAGCCCAACTCTCCTTAAGTATAGAAAAATGTCATATGATGATGAGTGAAGGAATAGTTCTTGGACATTTTATCTCATCTTAGAGAATTCAGGTAGACCCATCTAAGATACAAGTCATTAAGGATCTTCCTACTCCCAAAACCCAAACAGAGGTAAGAAGTTTTCTAGGACATGCTGGATACTACAAAAGATTTATCAAATTTTTTTCCAAAATAGCTTCTCCCCTGTTTGTGTTACTGATGAAAAATGTTGAATTCAAATGGACTAATTCTTGCCAGGAAGCATTTAATACACTTAAACATCAGTTATCTACAACTCCTATTCTTAGAGGACCTGATTGGACACTTCCCTTTCATATATCCTTCGATGCTTCAGATACTGTGATAGGAGTTGTCTTGGGACAAGAAGAAAATCATCTCCCTTATGCTATCTATTTCATCAACAAGAATATGACTCCTGCTGAACTCAATTATACAGTCACCAAAAAGGAATTCTTAGCAGTTATCTATGCCATTAATAAATTTAGACATTACATTACTGGCTACTCTACTTTTGTCCATACTGATCACTCAGCTATCAAATATTTAATGAACAAACCTATCACAAATGCTCGAGTCACCAGATGGTTACTATTATTGCAAGAATTTAATATTACAATTGTAGATAGACCAGGAAAAGAAAATGTAGTTGTTGATTTCCTTTCTTGGTTGACACCTGATGATGATAACCCAGTAGATGATTCCTTTCCCGATGAATATCTATTTGCAGTTTTTGCTCACTCACCTTGGTATGCAGACATTGCTAACTACTTGGTTGCAGGAAGGTTACCACCACACCTATCCCACCGAGAGAAAAGAAGAATCATTCATCAAAGTGATTAGTATAGTTGGATAAGTGGGTGTCTTTTCCATACAGGACCTGATCAAGAAATCCGAAGGTGCATTAGAGAAGATGAGGTTTATGATCTACTAAAAGCTTGTCATGATGGCCCTTGTGGAGGGCATTTTGCTGATAAGAGAACAACACATAAAATTCTCAGGATGGGGTACTATTGGCCCTCACTCTTCAAAGATGCAAAGAAATATGTCCGGGCCTGTGATAACTGCCAAAGAGTAGGCCAACCTAATCATAGAGATGAAATTCCATTAAACCCCCAGATAGTACTTGAACCATTTGAAAGATGGGCCTTAGACTTTGTAGGACCCATTAAGCCCCCATCCAATCAAAAATTTTACATAGTGGTCTGCACATACTACATGACTAAATGGGTGGAAGCCAAAGCACTCCACAGAGTGACCAAAGGAGCAATTATAAATTTCGTATTTAAAGACATCTTCATCAGATTTGGAGTGCCAAGAGAATTAGTTACAAATGGAGGACCTCCTTTCACTTCTTATGGTTTCAAAGCCACCCTTCAAAAATATCATATTCAGCATAGAATGACTATAGCATACCACCCCCAAGCCAATGGACAGGTGGAAAGCACAAACAAATTAATAGAAGCCATTCTCACAAAAACAGTGAAGGAAAACAGAAAGGATTGGTCCTACAGGCTCCCTGAAGCATTATGGGCCTACAGAACTACTTGGAGAAATACTACAGGATTCTCTCCCTATGAATTAGTCTATGGAAAGAGTGTTGTCTTTCCTATGGAATTTGAAATAAAAACCTTAAGGACTGCTTTAGCTATCAACCTTGATTTGACCGATGCATAGATAGCCAGGTTGCAGCAACTTAATGAATTGGATGAGAAAAGACTAGATGCCATTCATCAGACAACTATAATTCAATAGCAAAGATCAAAATGGAATGACAAAACTATCAAGAATAAGCAGTTCCAAAAAGGTAATTGGGCCCTACTGTATGACTCTCGGTTCAAAGAATTTCAAGGAAAACTGCGTATAAGATGGCTTGGACCTTACGAAGTAGACACTACTTTCCCCAATGGAACAGTAAGGCTCCTCACAATCGATGACTCCAAAACACCATTACTTGTAAATGGTCATCGGCTCCGTCTGTACCATTGCCCTATTTCCAAAGAAGATTTTAAGGCCACATGTGTGGCAGACTCCCATTACCTCTTCTTAGAGGGGGTTTCTACCCCTCATTGCAGTTAATTCTTTTAAGTTAATTTCTTTAGTATTAGATTATATTTTATTTACTAATAATCCCTGTCAAGAAACACCATGTTACAATCGATTTTTGCAGATTCCTGATCAAAGCACAGGCCACTAGGAAAGGACGATCCTACTTCATGGAGAGACAAGCTTTCCCCATTACTGAAACACCACTGTCAACAACTCTTTGCTCTTTCTTCATTGCTGAAACACCATTGTTCAGCGACTTTTTGACTTTCCCCATTGTTGAAACACCACTGTCAGCAACCCCACACCTTTTTCCCTTATCACTATTCCACAACCTTTCACCATTCTCCCCATTTCTGAAACACCATTCACAACAACTTTTCACCTTCTCCCTATTGCCAAAACACTACAGTCCGAAAATTCTTCACAGTTTCCCAATTGATGAAACAACACCGTCCAACAATTGTTTCGCCCTCTCTTTTCTATTACTGAAACACCACTGTTAGCAACCTTTTATCATTTTTCCCTATTGCTGAAACACCATTGTCAGCAAACTTCCCGCCATTTTCTTCCATTGCTGAAACACCACTGTCCAACAGCTCTTCACATTTCCTCATCAACGAAACAACACCGTTCAGCAATTGTTTCGCCCCTTTCTTTTCTATTGCTGAAACACCATTATCAAGAACTTTTCGCTACAGTCCGACAATTCTTCACAGTTTCCATTTGACGAAACAACACCGTCTAGCAATTGTTTCGCCCCTTCTCTTCTCTTGCTGAAACACCAACTTTTCAACATTATCTGTCAGCAAGCTTTTGTGCTCTCATACTACAATTTGTCCTTCCAGTCAACAAATCCTTGATACAATTCATCTAACAAATCAAAAGTCTCTGCTACGACCACTGTAGAACTATCGTGGATAGACATTATATTTTGTTTGCAGCACGAATCAGAAGGTAAGATGAGGTATGTAAATTTTATGTAATACAGTTAAGCTATAGTTAATGAGAAGATTCTAAATCATTATGACCACTCGAGTGAAATCATTATTAGCCACACTTGACGGGGGGGAGGACATATCAAACTTTTATACCATCATTTCACACGAATTCACCACTGCCATTTCTATTTTACCATCCGTTCGTTTGTTTCACCACCATTTGCATGCCTCCACTCGAAAAACTTACTCTTCACAGAAGCTACTACTCAACTCTTTGACGGTGTATTTTACCGAGCTGATAGCTATGGGAGGCTCTATTATACGGTACGAACCTGCCACAATAGCCCTGCTAGAACACTATCCAGTAGCCTATCAAATTTTTCTGCAGGTAGGATGGCTCGATTATTTTCAGAGACTCCAGTGGTATGATCAACAGTAAGTTCTCTAGTTTGCTCAAAATATCCAGGAAGACTATTCCATTGTTCAAGGGGTTCGGATTTCAGTTACAGAAGAAGATATAGCGTAGGTTTCGGGTCTCCCTACCAATGGCATTTTCATGTTCAGACGCAAACACGTCATCCTGAATGCCCAACAGGATTTCCTCTTACCAGGGGAACAAATTGAGCCTAAAGGCTGGGGTGTCCGACTCAGCTCGTTGTCGCCTCCATGGCTAGAAGTTGCAAAATTCATCAAACACTACCTTACCTGTGAAGGCTGGTACCAGGTAGTCTACCAGCATGATTTTGTCATGTTGTCTCATTTACGACATAATAGACTGGTGAACATTCCTTATTATTTGCTTGGTTGTCTTAAAAATATGTCACACTACTATAAAAGGCTAAAAATCATGCCCTTTCACTCACCCATCACCGTCTCGTCCAACTACTTATCCAAAGGGGTTTTGCCCAACAAAACCCTCCACTAAACAACCCACCAATAAACCCCCAAGAAGCTGCTGAAATTCCTGAAAATCTCTAGGAACAACAACCGCAAAACCCTCCAGATTCTCCAGAAGTACCTGACAGTCTGCCTACAGAACCAATCAGTCCAATTAACCACCCTACCATACCAAGCCTACCCCACACTTTACCAGAATCATCCACTCCTACCCGTCATATTCTTAGCAATGATTCTAAGCCAGACAATTCTCCCTGCCCCATCATTGAGGAAAAACCCCCACGTAAACGAAAGCAAATTCCTTTCTTTCCGCCCTTCTTACAAAGAAAACGAACAAGGGACTCAACAAGGCCAGCCATTATCACCACTACTCTAGACTCCCAACCTATCCAACTGATACCTCATACACCTTCAACCTCGCAAATGCCGGAATCTTTGCCTATTCCACCCACGGGCACTAAAACACAAGAACCAGATGCCTAGGGTATTGCGACATCATCTGTTTCAAATCAAGTAGCTGAAACATAAGAACCAACTACTCATTCAGTAGCTAAAACAAAAGAACCAGCTACTCATTCAGTGGATGAAACACAAAAACCAGCCATAGCTGCCACATAAGAACCAGCCATAGCTGCCACACAAGAACCAGCTACAGATGAAACACAATAACTAGCCATAGCTGCCACACAAGAACCAGCTACAGCTGAAACACAAGAACCAGCTGTTGATACTGATACTGAGATACAGGAATTAGAGGTCCAGGGTGCTGCAACATTACTTTCCTTACATCAAGAAGATGAAACACAAGAATCAACTGCCATTCCTGTAGCTGCTCCACAAGAACCAGCTAGTGAGGCTATGACTGCTACATAAGAACCAGTCATCCCTCAACCAGAACCAACAATGGCCTTTGTATTGCAAGAAAATGAGTTCCTAAAGTCTGAACTGGAAGCATACAAGCAAGAGCTAGCCATGGAAAAGGAAGCATATGAGAAGGAACGTAACTTGCACACCCTAGCTTGCATAGCAACCATGTCAGAGGAGACTACAACAGAGAGCCCGTGTAAAGAATATATGTGCAGTCAATGTGGGGATATCTACTATCAAGCAGGCTACAAAATAACTCAAATTCCAATACCAGGAGCTCCTCCTACACCTTCAACTTTTGTAGTCAAAGAAGAACACCCTGCTGTTACACAAGAACTAGCAGGACCTCCCAAGATTAAGACTGAGCCCTGCCCTGCAACAAATGTCAAATCCGAAACCCCTACTTTTGTTAACAAAGATGTAAAAACAGTTCCTACTGAGGAATGTTCCCTTCCTAGATAGATCAATATCCACACTTTTGTGGAACAATCTACTCAGACCTTACCTCACCCCACTACTTGCAACGCTGAAACACAAACTCAGCCATGGGATGAGCAGGCAGTAATACAGAAATGGAAGAAAGAGTATGCTGCTACACAGGCCAAAAGCCTGCAAGAGCACAGACAAATCTAGATAAATCATACCTATTCAAATTGGGAAACTTTGGAGCAGACACGCTAGGAATCTCGTGCCCTCAAGAAACAAAATAAAGAGCTAAAAGGCAAAG
Organism: Picea abies; assembly: GCA_900067695.1. Lineage (NCBI taxonomy): Eukaryota > Viridiplantae > Streptophyta > Pinopsida > Pinales > Pinaceae > Picea > Picea abies. Next base: position 12,372 of record CBVK0100286745.1, read on the forward strand.
TGCTCCTGATATTTGACTTGGCACAAAAGCTATTGGCTGCAAGGAAACCATCCTGCAATTACTCCTAGTTCCTTATGGAACAACTTACATGGTTTCAGATCAAATCAATCACAGAAGGAAGACCCCATGTAGTGTTACATCCAACAGATTTTGTCAAAACCTTTGTAGAAGCCTCTGCTATGGATCAACACCTCCTCTGTGAGGCATATTTTCATAATGAGGCCATCCTAGAGAACAAGCAGTTGAACCTTAATCCTCTTGTTGGGGACATCCATATTCGGGCATTCACCTCCTTTCTCCACAATCAAATTATATGGCAGGATGACTTCCTGGCTACCAAGCACAATGAAGATAACCCCCTTCTCTGGATAAGACCAGAACCACAAAATGCAGCCACATTTGCTACAGAATCTATGAGTTTTTAAAGAAACCAGGGATGACTGAACACGTTTAACAACTACAATCAATAGTGCTTCAGGATTGTCAACACTTCATTAGATCCACAGAGATTGCTGCCCTCCAGGCAAACAACTTGTTTTGGTAGCAATCCACTGAGAAGAGATAGGAACACAATCCTTTTAGCCCTACTAATCTTGAGATAGCAATCTCCAGGGTACCTAACTACATCCAGTGTGTTCAACAATGTGTTGAAAGCTAGATAGGGTACCGGTTTTATTTTCCTATCCTCTAGTTGCCAATAGAGAGATATCAAATTCATTATAAGTTGCCTAAGAAGACAGAAACAACAGCTTGGAAAAGGTTACAATGTGTCCAAGGGTTCAGAGCTCCAACAGACAGTACCTCCCATAGCTACTGTTTGAGTAACTTGCATGCTCAGAGTTGGTATTCAGACTCTGATTCAGAGTGAAGTTGCTTGAGGACATGCAACAATTTAAGTTGGGGGGGATGTTAGGACCACACAATGTACCTTTTTGCCCATACTTTTTGCCACCATTACACTCTTGCTCACTCACATTTAAACTCATATTATCACTTTATCCTATCTTTCCAAAGGTATACAACATCTTTTCTCTTTACTATATGTTTAATCTGTTTTGCATATAATTTTACATCACTCTTGTACTTAACCATTGATTAGAAATGTATAAGTACTGAAATAGTTCAAACTGCAGATTAACATTGAGGCCTGTTGCTGAAACAAAAACAAAGAAGTTGTTACACAGTCCATGGTTGACGATGCTGAAACACAGATGCTGTTACACAGTCGATGGTTGACGATGCTGAAAATCAGAAGAAGTCGTTACACAGTCCATGGTCAATGATGCTGAAACACAAAGGAAGTTGTTACACAGTCCGTGGTCGACGATGCTGAAACACAAAATCTATTACACAGTCTGTGGTCGACGATGCTAAAGCTTTCACACAGTCCGTGGTCAACGATGTTGAACAAAAACTCACACAGATTGACTACACAGTCAGAACGCAAATCGCGTGGCTGAAACAGCCTGTGATTTGCGATGTCGAAACAACATACAACAACAGTAACAAGAAACAAATAAAGAGTTGCTACTCCAGCCGTAACAACAACACCTCACTCAGCACTTGTAATAGCATTCTATTGCGGAAGACTAGGAGACCCTATTCCAGTTTAGAAAGTCGATCTGACTAAGAATAGGATCCAGATATACACCTGTAATTTGTTGATCAATTGTATCGAAGGGATTTTCCTCTTTAAATAAGAGGAAATCACCATTCGAGGGGGATCAATTTTTGTACTAAAAAGGTTTTACAGAGAATGACGTACTTCATTTCAGATTGTAATATGATACATTGATAGATGAATAAAAGATTGTTCTGAGCATTTCTCTCTAGCCCTTTCATTTCAGGGGAATCTTGTGAGAAGGGAGGGCCCACCTTCTTCACAAGATTCACCCGTTAGTTTTATAGTGTGTTAGTGTGATCTATGTTTATGCCTTGATTAATTTTTGTTTTGTTGAAACACTACTTTAATGAACTCTGCTTTGCTGAAACACTACTGAACTCTGTCTTGCCAAAAACTATGCTTTACTGAACGTTACATTGTTTTCATGCTTGGGTAAATGTTAATCATTTTAGTTAGCAATCCTGTGTGATGAATTTATGAAAGATTGGTAATCAGAGACTGGTGCTGAAGGTTCCTTCTTGGGAAGGAATTAGGGTCTTGTTCTCTTTTAGGAATAGTTAGCCTTCAATTATTTTCATGAGTGTGCTAATCAGAGACTGATGCTGAAGGTTCCTGCTTGGGAAGGAATTAGGGTTCTGTTCTCTATTAGGAATAGTTAGCCTTCAATTATTTTCATGAGTGTGCTAATCAGAGACTGGTGCTAAAGGTTCCTGCTTGGGAAGGAATTAGAGTCCTGTTATCTATTAGGAATAGTTAGCCTTCAATTATTTTCATGAGTGTGCTAATCAGAGATTGGTGCTGAAGGTTCCTGCTTGGGAAGGAATTAGGGTCCTGTTCTCTTTTAGAAATAGTTAGCCTTCAATCATTTTCATGAAAGTGTGTTAATAAGAAACAAGGTGCTGAAGTTTCCTGCTTGGGAAATAGGGTCATGTTCTCTGTTAGGAGATAAATAGCCTTTAGTATGAATGTCAATCATTTTAGTTAAGCAATGAGTTCATGAAGTATGATGTTCGGAAACAGGTGCTGAAGATTCCTACTTTGGGAACAGGGTCTTGTTCTCTGGTTACAAAATAGTAGGTCTTTCCTGTTGCAGTATCTTGTTTTTATTTTAATGTAATCTAGGATTCTTCAATTTAATCATCTCTTTAAGCTCTGCAATAAGTAGGTTTCTTTCCTGTAATTCAAGTCAGAACTTCAGTTTATTCAAGGCAAGTGTGATTGATATAGTTTTTACTACAACTCTAGGTTTCTTTTGAGATTGAGCATATATAGTGCGTGGTTACCTTTGAAATAAACAGAATTCCCTGGGTTGACAATTTATGTAGCACTTGATTGTTTAGATTAAATAAGCAATTATAGTGACCAATAGGTTTCTAGCAGTTACACTGTGAAGAGAAACATTAGCCCTTCGATCATACTCAAATTCACCTGCACCATTGGATTGGCTCCATGAGATCTTGCATTCATTTAGGCATTTAGGCATTTGGCAATTCAACATTAATGTGACCAAGTGTCTTGACACTCCCAGTCACGATCCCTGAAACTCTGAAAAGGAACTTGTCTAAACTAGCTCCTTCCCCCATCTTCCACCGATGTGACCACATCCTACATCCATTTCACCTTTTTGGTATTTTCGCAAACTTATGACCTTCATCAACCGTAATCGATGGTCCACGATCTCAATGAATTGACGGTCCAGATCTCATCGTGAATTCACATCTCGTTGTTCCTTAGATGGAGGCTCTCGTTACTTCAAGTCATGATAGGTGAGACTCTGATATGGAGCTTAGATCAACGGTCTAGAATCTTGGTGTATTGATAGTCCAGATCTCATCGTGAATTTGCATCTCGCAATTCCTTAGATGGAGGTTCTCATCACTCCAAGTTGTGATAGGTGAAACTCTGAGATGGAGCTCAGATTAATGGTCCATGTTCTTGATGATCTGACGGTCCTGATCTTTTCAAGATCTCGCATATCGCAAATTCGAGAGGTTAGGGACCCCTGTTCCTTTGAATTTCCAGTCAGCGACATGACGATATTTCACCACATGTCCTATGGAACCAACAGTCCAGATCTTGTCGTGATTTCGACACTTCACAGACCTTCTTTATGCCTGATCAATGGTCCACAATTCTTGGTGATATAACGGTCCAAATCTTTTCATGAATTCTCATATTGCAATTTTGAACTTCTTTCCTTTGAATTTCATGACCTGCGAAACTCCAAAATGGAGTCTTTGTGGTGCTCTGATCTTTCACCACGCGTCCTCTTGATCCAACGGTCCACAACTGTCCTTGATGGATGGCCAGGATTCCTTCACAGTTTTGGAGAGTTGGATGACTCTTGGTCTTATCCACCTTGCAGCTTCACCATATCTAATGGCTATTGATCCTTCGTAGATACCCCATATCCTACAGCCCAGATCTTCTCGCGATTTTGCCACTTCATGACGGTTCTCCCTGATCTAATGATGGTCAGATCTTATGCTCAGATCTGATGCCTTAGATCTGTCCTCCTCTTCTACGTGTTCTTCTTGTTTACAATCAGATCTGACGGACCTCCTTCTTTTGGGAATTTAACTGGGATCCAACGATCACTGACGCTTCTCCTCCCGATCTTAGGCATTGCGATCAACTTTCTACTAATTACTCTTGAGCTTACTTTGTTCCTATTTTTCATCGATGCTTACTTTGATCTTGTCATCAATGACTTACCTGCAATCCTTTGCATGTTTGTTGTCATCTTTGTTGTTGTACTTGTCATCAATGACAAGCATACATTGTTTGTAAAACATGCCAACAATCTCCCCCTTTGGCATTGATGGCAAGAAAGGCACCCCTGTTCTTTTCTCCCCCTTTGACATCAATGTCAAAGAAAATACACTCCCCCTGAGCTATTGCATTAATTTTAGGAGGTATCATATATAAAACCAATACAGGACTCTCCCTAACAGGATGGACTCTCTTAGATGTGAAACGGGATGACACCCAACTTCTATCTGAGATATTCAAATGGTGTCTTGGCTAGGGGTTTAATAAAGATGTATTCAATTTGTTCTGTAGTGGGAATGTAATTGACTTGAGAAATCTGATTGGTGACCTGCTCTCTCAGAAAATGATATTTTATGGGAATATGCTTGGTCTTGGAGTGGAATATAGGATTTTTAGACACATTGATGGCACTAGTTCTATCGTAATGAATTAGTATCAGTGCAGTGTATTTTACCTCTAAGTCTACAAGTGTCTGAATCATCCTTAATACCTGAGTGCAATGGGTAGCAGTAGTAATGTAATATGCCTCTGTGTTTGATAAAGAAATGGAACCTTGTTTTTTACTAAACCATGCTACTAAAGAATCAACCAGGAAGAATGCTCCTCCACTGGTGCCTTTTCTCTCATTGACACAATTTTCCCAATCTGCATCTGAGTAAGCAGTTAACTGAAAATTCTAATTTCTGGGATACCATAGACCATAAGTCATTGTTTCTTTTAAATACCTGAATATCCTTTTGACAGCTTGCAAATGACTCTGTTTGGGTGCATCCTGATATCTTCCTACCATTCCTACAACATGCATTATGTCTGGGTGAGATGTTGTGATGTACAATAGGCTACCTATCATTGATCGATATGAGCTTTGATCAACATCAGGTGAATCATCATCCTTGATTAATTTACATCCAGTTACCATAGGTGTACCCACAGGTTTAGAATCTTCCATTTGAAACCTTTTCAACATTTCTCTTAGATATTTTTCTTAAGAAATGAACATCCCTTTGGACCTCTGAGTAATTTGCAGACCAAGAAAAAATGGTAGTTCTCTTATCATAGACATTTCAAATTCAAACTCCATGGTAGAAGAAAACCATTGTACCAATGAATCCTTATTACATCCAAAGATGATGTCATCTACATAGACCAATACAATGAGAAAATTATTATCCTCTGTTTTAATATACAGATTGTTGTCAGTTGTTCCTCTCTTGAACCCTTTGTCTTTGAGATACGTATCCAGTCTGTGATACTAGGCTCGAGAGGCTTGTTTTAACCCATATAAATCTTTCTTCAGCTTGCATACTAAGTCAGGGTTATCAGATAGTTTGAAACCCTCTGGTTTTTCCATATAGACTTCTTCACTTAAATCTCCATTTAGAAAAGCTAACTTGACATCCATTTGATAGACTTTAAACCTTTTATGACAAGCATAGGCAAGAAACATTATGATAGCTTCTAATCTTGCTATGGGCACAAATGTTTCATCAAAATCCAGTCCTTCTATCTGAGCATAGTCTTTACAGACTAACCTTGATTTGTTCCTGATAACTTGTCCTTGCTCATTCAACTTATTCTTAAAGATCCATTTGGAGCCAATGACGTTTTTAACTTCAGGTCTTTGAACCATCTCCCATGTATTGTTTTTCTCAATTTGATCAAGTTCTTCATTCATTGCTTTAACCAATGGTCATCTTTGTTGGCTTCATTAAAATTCTTGGGTTCCAGCATGGATATGAAAGCTATATGAGATTGTTCGGTGTTTTTGATTAGCTTTCTCCTGGTTTGTACACCTTTGTCTTTTTCTCCAATTATCTGACTTGCAGGATGATTCTTTTGAATGATTCTAGAGGAGGAATTTGTAGTTGACTATTGATTTGAGTCTGTCTGAGTGTCTGAGTCTTGATCTGATTTACAGTCTTCATTTTCTGTTTCTTGGACCTGTTCATCTTCAGCTTTAGCTATGTCTTCTGTAGAAGACTCATTACTATACACCTCTCTTGCTGGGATTCCTTTATCAATTTTTACAACAATACAGTCAACTATTTTATGCAGCCTCTTATTATAGCATTTATATCCTTTACTGTTTGTAGCATACCCTAAGAAGATACCTTCATCAGCCCTGTCATCATATTTGCCGAGGTTCTCATCATTATTCTTTATGTAGCATTTACTCCCAAAGACTCTAAAGTGTTTGATTGAGGCAAACCATAATTCATAAGGTGTCTTGTCACTTTGTGGTCTGAGGTGGGATTTGTTAAGAACATGGTCTGCTATGTGTATTGCTTCTACCCAGTAGGTTTGAGCAATGTTCTTCTCTTTCATCATTGACCTGGCCATTTCCTGCACTGTTCTGTTTTACCTCTCAACAACTCCATTTTGTTGTGGAGTTCTTGGGATTGTGTATTCTCTCTTGATCCCATGCTCATCGCATAATTCCTTGAAGTCTCTTGACATAAAATCTCCTCCCCAATCTGATCTTACTTCCTTTAACCTCTTTTCTGTTTGAGTCTCTGTTAAAGCCTTAAATATTTTAAACTTCTCAAATGCTTCAGCTTTTTCTTTGAGAAAGGCAACCCAAGTAAGTCTAGAGTAATCATCGATAATCAATATGAATTAGTTTTCTTTCCCCGTGCCTTCCTGTCTTGATGGTCCACATAAATCCATATGAACTAGTTGGAGTGGTTTCTCTGTTGAAGTAAAGCTCTTGGACTCAAACTGTGTCCTGTTTTACTTCCCTACTTGACAGGTTTTACACATTGAATCTTGGGGCTTTGATATTCTCGGAAGATATTTTACTGCCTCGAGTTTTTTGAGTTTGATTAAGTGGTCAAAGTTTAGATGTCCAAGTCTCCTATGCCATAACCAACTTTCATCATGTTTTATTAGATGACATTCTTCTCTATTTTCTTTCAGCGCATATACATTATTTTATGTCCTTATGCCTTTGGCCACCACTTGTCCTAAGTTTACAAACTTTATCTTGCAGTCCTTGGATGTGAACAACACTTCACATCCTCTGTCACACATTTGACTTACACTGAGTAGATTATGTTTCAGCCCATCCACAAGTAGAACATCTTAGGCTTTTCCATTACTTAAGCTCACCATCCCTTTGCCCTTTATTTTCCCTGGAGCATCATTTCCAAAGGTTAAGTTTCCTGATTTGCTTTCACTTAGAGATAGAAACTTGCCTTTGTCTCTCGTCATGTGTTTGGATCATCCACTGTCTATATACCAAGGGTTCATTTTTCTTTGAGCGGACAATACTAATCCACACTTGCTACTTTCCTTCTTCTTCCATAACTTGACATTTTCAGTAGGGGATTTTGAATCTGGTTCATAGTTCCTTCACCGACAGTCAATAGATTTATGTCCAAAGTTATGACAGGTGTAGCATTCAACCTCATTATTCAATAGGTCAAACTTATTGTTGCAGTGTTGTCTACTTATTGACTGTTGATTATTTCTTAGCCTCCTTAGTTGTATGTGTCTAGACTTAATTTGGCAAGTTGCAGTCTGTGAAGGATTAATACTTGACTATGTCATTCTTTGTTGCAGGAAGTATTTATTCCTTTGAAATATTAGTTACTCATGTCTAAGTCTTCAGGAACAATTTACAGCTTTGTGACCAAAGTTAGAACAGTAGAAACGATAGCCATGGGAAAATTCTTTGTACTTAGGAAATGGTTGTCTTCTTTGTGCAAATTGATTTCTTCCAAGCTGATGACATCTTTCAGCAGTGAGCGCATTACTTCTTTGTTATATAGATTCAGTTCTGTCATCTTTTACTTTACTTGTCTTGGGTGGCTAATTGTCTTCCTTTGTTCCTGTAGGTTCGTTGCTGCTATTGGTTGTACATTTGACAAACTTGATGGGTTCTTCGTTTCTTGGCTTGCCACTACTTGATCCCTCTTCATAACCCAAACTAGTTTTCAACTTTGGATTCCTTTGCTGATTCGGGATGGTGGCTAATCCTTCTGAGGCTTTGATACATGATAGATTTTGATTATACAAGGCTTGAAACTTCTCCATCTCTTTTCTAGTTTTCACTACTTCTTCTTCTAATGCTTCACATCTCGCCTTCTTTTCTGATAACTGTCGTTTCAAAATGTCTTCGATTTTCTTTGCCTCTTCTAATTCTACTTTTAGTAGGACAAGGTCTTCATCATGTTTTTTACTATCTTTCTCAAACTGTATCAGCAATTGTCTTTGCTTTCTGTTCTTAATTCTTAGTCTGTCAATCTCTTCCAATGCACTAATCAGTTCTCCTTCCATGTCAACCACAACTTCTACTTCATTAACTTCACTTCCTGTGCTATTATTATCATAATCCTCTTTGGTCATAAGTATGAAGTCATTTAATTTATCTTCAATAGGGGAGTCATAGTTTTCATCATCTGAAGGATCATCCTCATTGTTTACATAAATAATTTTCTTCTTAAAGTTATTCTCTTTAAAGAAATTTCTGTGTTTATGCTTCTCCTCATCTTCATACATCTGATCCTTTCTTTTGTGGGGACATTTATTTGAAAAATGACCTATTCTACCACAATTGAAACATTTGAATGGTATTTTACCTTTGTATTTGCCTGATCCCTTCTTCAGTCTCTTCACAAATTTTGCTTCAATTTCATCGGGCTCAGAATCCTCATTCTTGTCTACTTTGAATGATGCTTCTCTGGATGTGGGTTTATCTATAACTATTCTCATTTCATAAGCAGTCAATGTTCCTAGAAGTTGATCAAACTCCAAGGTTTTTAGATCATTAAGTTATTCTATAGAAAAGACCTTTGGGTTGAACCTATCTAGGAGAGATCTCAAGATTTTCTGAACTAAAGAAGGTTCCTCAATTTTTTCACCAAGTTCTTTCATTGCATTTTCCATTTCTTCTACTCTCAGAAAGTACTTTCCAACTGTTTCATCTTCCTTCATCTTCAGTTGTTCAAACTATATTCTGTAGGTTTGAAGCTTGGCATCCTTTACCTTCTCATTACCTTCATAACTGCTAATGAGTTTATCCCACATTTCTTTGGCAGTTCCTAGGTGCATAACTTTTACAAATTCTGCTTTTGCAAGCCCACTTAAGATAGCATTCATAGCCTTAGCGTTGAAACTAAATTCTAGCTTGTCATCCTTATTATCTAGCACAACTGGCTTTACATAACTAGTATCTACCACATCCCAGACATCTGCACCTAAAGCCATTATGTAGGTTCTCATTCTAACTTTCTAGAAGGCAAAGTTTTTTCCATTGAACAAAGGGGCCTTATTGGTCAAATTTCCTTCATGGCTTGACATGTTTAAGCTCTAGGATCTACCCTTAGATAGAAGGGGCTAGCTCTGATACCGATTGTTGCACAATTGAGAGGGGGGGGTGAATCAATTGTTCCCATGCTTAAACAATTATGCTTC
>CBVK0100286746.1:0-22182 GCA_900067695.1 Picea abies
TGGCTCTGGTTTGCCAAAAGGCACCTCCATGTGCTTGAACCAAGAACACATGCTTATTTAAGCGCAAAAACCCGGCACCAGCGCACAACCGCAAAAACAGTCAAACTGTCGAACCGTTAACGGATTTTTGGCCCCCAACCACAAGCCGTTGGGCATATGAACACCATACAACCAAGTCTTAACGCGCAAAAAGGCTCCAATGCCAAATGGCATGAGCACTTGACAAATGGCGAGTGCATAAGTTGACAAGTGTCCAAGCGAATATAGGCGCATGGCTGTGGTCATTTGAAAACTGAACTCCCATGCATTTGATTTGGGCGCATGGTCATATAAATGGTGAGCGCAACCGGGGGCTGGGGCTAAGCCCCAGCCCGGATGCGCCCCAACTCATAGCTCAATTAAATTTAAATAAATATAAAACCATTTATATAACAAGAAACAAATTGTGGCACGTTGGCAATGTGGAGTTTGCAAAGGCTTTGGTAAAGGGGGAGGTCCGGGGTTCAATCCCCACGGACTCCAAAAACTTTTGAACAAACCATTAAACCAACAGCCAATAAAGGGGTGCCACGTGGCAACCCATGACTGGGCCACATGGCACCTTACCATTTGCCAAAAACATGCCACGTGTCGACAAATGATTCGACCACACATGCCAACCAGAATCTACCACGTCACTTCTGTCACCTCAGCGTGCCACATCATCATATGGACATGCCAAGTCAGCATCCGTACGAACTGTACGGACTGCACAATCAACATCCATTTTTTTACCTGTTTGATGGTTCAGACAGATCGCGATACCTCTCACTCCCGATGTCCATTTGAGACGAAATGAATTGCGTTGGATTCGTGACGACGAGGGATACACACCCATTCATTTTGAGGCAATTTCGAGAATGTTGATTTTTGAGCTAAAATTTGACCCCTGGTTCAGATTTTGATCATTCATAAAATTAGTCATCCGGACCGAAAAAGGGGTAAAATACTGCTGAATAGATGTGACTTCAAATTTGATTTTGGTGAGTGTGAAAGACAACAAGATCAATCAACAATATTTTCAATTTTAGAGAGTCTAAAAAGGGATTAAAGAAGACTCCAGGGGCTACTTTTCTCAAGTAATCCACACAAGATTGAAAAGAATAAATACAGTCTCGTTGGATGTTGCTTTCAAATTTTAAAGTGAGCTTGAAATACAATAAAGCATGATCATTAGGGAGTCTCAAGGGTAAGAACAAGAATGATGATTAGCAAGAAGAATGAGGCTTCAATATGTAATCATGATGGGACTAACAAGAAATCCCAATCCTATAGTCAAAACTCATGGCATGTATGCCAAAATGCAGCAAAGGAACTACTTAGGGAATCCATGTAGAGTTAGGATCTACCACCTAATTACGACACTTCTAAAGCAACAAAGAAGGTTTTGTGTCACACGTCAGTGGGGTCGATCCTATGGAAAAGAGAAAAAGACAACAAGATGCAAAAAGATGGGAGTGAAAACTGAACTTATATGTAAAAGTTGGAAAAAATGACTTTTACCAAGGGATGATGTAAATGTAACCAATCTAAAAAAATTACCAAACTATAAGGACTAGTTTATTAGGGTGACCGAAAGATAACCCAAAAGAGAACTCAAGAAACCACCAAGCCAGGAAAAGTGAAAAAGGGGGACAAAATAGGGGGGGAAAGGCCAAAACATTCTATAAATAGAGGTGGACAATTCATTTTTACCATTGCAACTTGGAAATTAACAAAAAGTAAAAAAAAACCTTCGTCAAAAAAGTGAATTTTGGGAGCTACGGTGGACAGAAAACCCTCCTACTTGGACAAAGTAAGTACAAAATCCCCTCTTGCAATTTAATTTTCTTATATGAATTTAATTTTAGTTTGGGAGGGGCATGCCTTTGAAAAAAGGTCGCACCTACGTGTATGCGGGTTGTCCAAAGTCATCCCACGTATGTACTCGAGCATAGTAATAAACAACCCGAGTACATACACAACTGTATCAACAACAACCCGCGTACACTTCCTTTTGATTTGAAAAAAGAAAATACAAGAAACCAAAAACATCTCAATCTTTATATCTGACAGGATGTCTGTGCACTGGAGAGATAGGAAGCATGAAGAGCTAGACATCCTGGTTGAGGAGGACCCTATGGCAGTTGCTACGCTAAAAAAGTGTGGCCTTTGGAAATTATTTTAGTGTCCATTCGTGAGGGAACAACCGAGGTTGCTTAATAACTTGGTAGAGTATTGGAATCTGGATGCAGAAGAATTCATGCTGGAGGGTGAATCATTGACCCCAACCATGAAGGATATTTACTTCTTGACTGGCCTCTCTAGGAGAGGGGAACCGGTTAACTTGAGGACCTTTCCTCCAGGGCCATACAACATTGAATACTATATTATGATGCATTGTGAGGCTGGTGCCGAGAAAGTAGGTTCTCAGGTACCAATTCACAAGATTACCATCCTCTCTTTACGAGTGATTTTACTCATGATCGAGTAGATTAATGGATCCACAAAACTCCATCAGGCCTCTTGTGCACAGATGCATTGTGTAGTTCAGTGTTTAGAGGAGTCCATTTTTTACTGGAGCACTACCATGCTAGTATGCATGAAGAGACAACCCATAGAGTGTTGTAGGCGTACCAACACTAAATTTGGATTTGGTACTATTTTGTGTTCCTTATTCTTTGAGAGGGTGCCCACTCTCAGTCCTAGAAAGACATTACGGGGGAATATTTCCACCTTCCTAGTATTGTGCAGGTGGGAAATATTAACTCCTAGACAGGGTGGAGGAAGGACCCAAGAGGGCTTTGATGAAAATTTCTTTGACTGGTTGGCACATCAGATCCCAATTAAAGAGGAATATCCCTATGCATGGATTAGCTTCCTTAGAGATCCACACATGCCAGTGCCCCCTAGAGAGGAGCATAGCAAGATAGGTAACATATTTTTTGAAGTTATTAACTTCTTTATTTTTATATATATCCTTTTTATGTAGGTGTCAGATAACTTACAAATATTTTATGTACAGATGTGGGACTAGTATGACTGAGAGACTTTGCCAAGACTAGGCGACATCCTTGACAAGAGGCAGGACCAACAATAGTAGGAGGATTGATAGCTACGAGAGGACCCCCAACCGGAGAGGCTAATAGAGTCCTACACGAGTGGAGAGGAACCTTAATGCTCTCACTCGTGTATTTCTTATGTATGAGATCGAGGATTCCCCCCCAGCTATGCAACCACAAGTAGTAGGGGTGTCTCAAACCTGGGTCTAGTTATTTCGACGTCTTGCAAACACCGTCGTCCACTATAGTAGGGCCAATAGGCCTAGACCTTAGATAGCATCAAACTATTTACATGCCGAGGGAACTTTTTGTATTATGTATTTTGAGGGCTTAAGCTTAGCGGTGTATATCGATAATGTGAGGCCTTCATGCCCACTTTTGTGCTCATGACACCATTTTGTACATATATATATATTTCTTGTTTTATGGATGAAATTTTAACAAATGTATTTACATGTGTATGTGTGTTATTTTTTCTTTTACATGTGAGCAACATGCCAATCTAAAACTTGATTAGCTAGAGTATTAGTTAAATGATTAAAACTCCTAGGAACATGAATATACGTAATATAATCAAAATATCATTCTAAGAGACATACCATAAGGAATTGTCGGTGAAGAGTGGGATCATAAATGCGGTAACCCCATTTAACCGAGACACAATCAATTGAGCATCTAAGTAAACTGGGAGGTGAGAAATTCCATGTGACAAAGCATCACGTAGAAATTTTGTCATTGAGTTGTATAACATTATTGGTTGTGTCACCTAGACAAATACCTCCAGAAGATAGCAACTTGCCTCCAGGTGTGAAAATCACCCAAGTTGTGGAAGAAAGCCTCCGAGTGTGTCGGCTAGTGCCGACCGCAAACCCAAAGTAAATCTCTGATTAACTTGACATATGCCACAGTGAAAAAGAAGACATAAATAACTACATGTCCACAAAACGAAAAAATACAAAAAATTATAAAATACTATACACATATACAAGAAGTCACCCAGGTGACCAACCTAAGAGTAGTACTTCTTAAGGCAGATCCCATTTCTAGGCTCCTCTAAGGCATTTCCCTCAAAATAAACCAGACAGTAAGCACCCTTCTCTAAGACCTCTTTCACAATGAAAGGTCTAAACCACATGGGTTTGAAATTGCCCACCCCCAGGGGACCTTTGTCTTGGTCATAAACCAGGACAAGATCACCTTCCGAGAAAATCCAAGGGAAAATAGGCCAATAATATTGACACTTGACTCATTGCTTATGAGCCTCATTAGCCAAGGCTACATCACGAAGTTTCTCATCGAGTTGCTCGAAATATAAAAGGCGTTCCTCAAGTAGTGTAGTGTTGGGAAACAGTTCCATTGCCAACTTTAAATAAGCGATCTAACACTCAATAGTTAATATTGATTCCAACCCATAGACGAGTTGAAAAGGTGAAAAACCGGTGGTAGTCTTTATAGAAGTTCGGTAAGCCCACAATGTTGAATATAACATTGAATTCTAATTAGACTTATCCGAATTGATCATCCGTTGAAGAATGTTCTTGAGAGACTTATTCACAGCTTCAATTTGACCATTCACTTGCGGGTAATAGGGTGATGAATGTTCCTGTTTAAACCCCATATTTGACATTAATTCATTCATCACTTTATTCTGGAAGTGACTTCCATGGTCAGTGACAATCTCCTTCGGGATACCAAATCTCACTACTATCTGATTGAAAATGAAAAGGGAAGTGGTTTCTCCATCATTGTTAAACGTCGACATACCTTCGACCCACTTAGTGAAGTAGTATACTACTACAATGATGTAATGATGCCCCCTGGTTGAAGTTGGGTGACATGTAGTGAAATGAATCCCCCACTTGGTGAAAGAACCGACAACAATGAATGGAAACATAGGAGCAGGTTGTGCCCGCATCTTCCGACAGAATATCTAGCATGGGTGGCACTTCTTGACTGCCTCAACACAATCCTTGATTAACAAGGGATAGAAGTATCCTACTCATAAAATATTCTGGGTTGTTTCCAACCCAAACAAATGACCGCCACATGCTCGGGTGTGGCAGTCGTTCAAAACGATCTATGCTTCTTAATGGGTGAGACATCTTCGAAGAATGCAATCTACGCCCTGACGATACAATGTGTCATCGAGAATAAGATAGTTTCTCACTTGGTGTCGAATTCGTCGATGCTCATTGCCATAAGCAGAAGCAGGCACATCAAAGTATGAATATATACATGTTAATATCCATACTAGGGTTCCGAAGATGAAATTAGCAAATTATCTCCATTGATAGGTGTCTCTTCTAGAATAATATCACCAGACTCGATCGGTAGTTCCGAAATTATTTCGGCGAAGACCAATGACTTCTTAGATTTTGTAGAGGCAAAATCCAAGTCAAATTCCTGTAGGATAACTATCCATCTACTGATATTTCCAGCAATGACCCATCATGTTAACAAATATTGGAAAGGGTTGACGACGACAATGATGGTGGTCTTGTGAAGAAATATATACTGAAAGAACCATTAGACAACATGGAAAACTACCAAAGAAATTTTCTCAACATGAGAGTAGTTGAGTTCCGGTCCAACTAGGCCTCGACTAAGATAATAGATAACATTCTCATCGAGCGTGTCATCCTCCTAGACCAAGACCATGTCGATGGTTAACTCCGTAGTAGCCAAATACAACAAGAAATATCTATTATAATAAGGAGGTCGAAGCATAGGGGAAGACATCAGGGCACATTTCAACGCTTCAAAGGAGTGTTGAGCTACTTCATCCCAACGAAATGGGCCCCTTTTTTGAAAAACGCATGAACCCTTTAGTGATCTCAACATAATTAGCGAGAAAACACTGGAGAAAAATCACTTTCCCCTATAAGATCTGAAGTTGGGCTATTGTGAATGGGGGAGGAAATTGAACTATCGCCTCAACCTTAAGAGGATCGATCATGATCCTTATTGTCGACACAATGAAACCTAACAAATGACCTGACGTCACGAAAAATTTTCACTTGTTAGGATTCAAGCGAAACTGATAGTAGGGACTTAGCTCAAATATTAGTCATAGATGGGAGGGATGATTAGATCTCTTGCGAGAACGTGATGCTAGATCATCAAGGTACGCCTCGACTATGTGTTTGAGTTCATGAAAAGAGAGTGACATGGCCTGCTGAAAGGTAGCTCTGACATTTTTTTGGCCAAAAGGAATCTTTCGATATGCAAAGGTACCCCAAGGACAAATAATTTTTTTTTTATGTTGGTCCTCGGGTTTGATTTCAATTTGATTATATCCCGAAAAACCATCCATGAAAGAAAAGACTTCGCAACCCGAACTCTCGTCGACAATCTGATCAATAAACAGGCTGGAAAATTGTCTTTCGGGCAAGGTTTGTTCAAATCATGGAAATCCATACAAACGTGAATCATGCCTTGTTTCTTGTTGATATGAACTGATTTTGATGCCCATTCCATCAATTGTAAGGGGTAGATGAAACCAACTTTGAGCAGTTTCTCTACTTATGCCTTGATTGTTGCTTCTTTTCGAGGATTGTCCGGACAAAGCTTCTGTCAGACTGGTTTGACATCATGATAAGTCATTATTTCATGATCAACAATTCTTGGGTCGATGCCTAGAATTTCCTCATAATACCAGGAGAAAATGTTGTGGAACTCCTTAAACAACTCTGTGTAAATTTCAATCTCTTCAAGGGAGAAATCTTCTTCGATGAAAACATTCTCAACGATGCCAATGGTTCTGGAGATATCGATAGGAATCGTTGCAATAATTCTTTCCATGTTTCTATCAACGTAATCTCCATGCGTAGTTAGAGGGTTTATAGGACAAGGGATATCTCCATTCATGGTCAAAACAAACTCTCTTGACTCTAATCTCCTAAGCTCGAGAAGAAAATAATATTTATGATGCAGATCATCCCAAGGATTGTCAAGACCAATCCTTTTTTAGAGAATCACCTCATCAAATGGAAAGACTAATTCTAAAGGATCCTGGGTGGTGGGAGAATCCTGATCCTTAATAGGTTCAAGAACTAGATCTAGCTCCTGTGAGGGAGCCAGATCGGGGTTGGCTGAGGCTTTCTGGACAATGTTGTACGCAACCTCAACTGTGGATAAGGGCATGACCATGCCAAGGCTCCCTATCCCTTCCATCGAAGTCGATGGGGAAGGTAAATTCCATCAGTTGTGAAACTAGCTCGTTTTAAAAGATGAAAATTGAAAAATTGCAGCCCTCGACTGGTCCAGAACAATCGATATAAACCTTACATCATTGGAAGGTGACGGATAATAAAAATTTCCCATCAACGATGGAAAAAATCTAGCACCTAAGTTGAGAGTGACAGGTTGTGGGTTATCACAGATTGGGACAATGGAAGCCTCCGATGAAGGGTCAGGACAAGAGAAGGACAACTGGTCGATGGTTACAATTCGACCCTCATACGGAAAACATAAGACCCAAAAAACAGTGGCAACCATTACATGCATCACGTTAGTCCAACTTCGTCCTAACAAAATATTATAGTCGATAGGAGCATCAGCTACTTCAACCTCGACACACATAGATTTACCTCCTAACTGGATGGGGAAAGAGGGAATTATACCATGTGTTATAAACTATCAACCGTTAAAAGGCATAAGCATCGTAGGCGATGAAGACAACTTAAGTTTTCCAATGGCCTTCCAACATGCCAACGACATCACACAAGTCCAGGCACCTTGATCAACCACCGTACAAAAAATGTTCTGTGTCAATGATTTTGTGGTGTATGCCACTACTATATGAAAGGAGACGCGGTGACGAAGAAGAGGTTTAAGGTCGATTGGATAAAAAATGATCATTCCTGAGCTACTAGTCTTTTTCACTCCCAAGGTGCAAAATAAATATTTTCTCCATGAGGGGAAACTTTGGAGCACCTCTAGAGTAGAAATTGCACAAGGGGTTTGTGCTAGATCCTCCATGATAATAGTTCTAGGAGGCCCTCACGTTTGGGTTATAGGAAGCCTTCTTAAACACACCATTAGGGATGTGGGTCATTGTCTCACCCACTGTCTTCTCAATTTGAAAAGGAGTCAATGGATTGGAGTCTTCCTTGCCCTTCTCAATAGATTTTGGTGTATTGTAGTCACGAGACCTAGTTGATAAATGAGAATTGATGTTCATGATGTAAATGTTCATGGATGGGTTGTTAAAAGTAGGCATGGGGGGTCATTGACTGCCCCTAGCCACGCTCGTGGGTGTAGAAGCCTGAGCCATATTTTTACCTTGTGGAAAAGGGTTTGTCAACACAAAAGGTTGTTTCCATGCTAGTATCTTATGGGATTCTGCAAGTTGAGGGCACAGGTGAGTTAAGTGGTTGTCCAAGCAAAGCTTACACAGATACTTCACCTTCTTCTTCTCAGTTTTTCCATCGCCATCATTGTTAGCAGCCTTCTGATCCCATTTACCCTTCCTATTTCTCTGTTTTTTATTTCCCTCGTCCTGCTAGTTGGCCATAGGAGTTGTCGATTGCACACTATGTACATCTGACGTATGGGTAGCAGGGGAAACTGAACTAGGAGTCGGATTGGCCACAGTCTGTTGTATTGACAATTGCTGCAACTAATTCGAAAATAGATTCATGGACTTTCTTTTTGTTGAGCCCACTATGCCGTCAACGTGGGGCCCATAATTTTTTTTGGCCTTATCGAGAGTAGATTGTGGTGCATTGGGTAAGATCTCGTAAAGCATGCCAGATCATGAGTAAATCATTTCTAGCTGATGGTCTCTCATAATATCATCCTCCTTAGAAAACACACCGGGCATTGCTACATCTTTGGACACACAAGGAACCAAAGACTTCAAGAACCACTCAAGCAAGAATGCAGGAGGAACCTTGACCTCAATCAAACTCTTTCTATGCTGCCACTCTCGGATATGATTTGAGATGTGGTCGGCCTTAGTCTACTCGAAGTTGGCCATAAACTCGGTGCCGACATAATATCTCACTAGAAAATGGAAATGGTTCAAGAAAACCATCACCAAGTCATTAAAGTAAGAGTACTTCAAGATTGCTAGATTGATATACCACTTCGTAGCACCCCCTATAAGAGTGTGTTGAAAAATGCGTAGCTGAACGGAGTTGTCTTTCAATGAGTTCGATGAACACCACAAGGGAAAGGTAGTCATGTGATCACCTTGATATTCACCAGGCTTTCCCTCAAATTTTGGAATATTTGAAGGAAACTTAGCTAGCATGGGGGGCCAACCTGGATCATGATAGATCGGGTCATTTAATAATCTCGACAAGTCTGGAAAATGCAGAGTTTCCATAAACAATGGTTTTGTTTGCGGAGTATTTACATGAAAAGAGGGCCTTGGATTTTGACTGGCACCAGGTTTCCAGGACAATTTGGACTGTTGGCTAGGGTGTTGGTAGAAACCACAGCCTTGACCATTAAAAGAAAATTTCATCTGTTGTTGCATCATCGGTTGTCTCCCAAAATTGAACGACACATTCTACATAAGGATTTCTCCCTGTGTCATGTTCCAAGAACCTAGGTTGGAGATCACCCCAGCCGATCCTACCGGCATAGGTATTGAACTATTCCCAGGGTTCCATTGAGTATGGAAGGGGTCTCCCCCAATCGAAATCCCTTGTGAGGGAAATGAGCCCTACCAAGGATTCCAAAGACCCTGTGTGGAGAATACTCTAGTTGTTGTTCCCTGTGAAGGAATGGTACCTTGCACCAGGTTCTTTTGACCAAAGTTGGGGTTTCCCCCAGTTGGGAAAATGGTCGAAGAAAAATCATTGCTCCCAAACACACCAAACAAAGAGAATGGCATATATCCCACCATCGTTGTGTAGGATGAAGGTCCCAAACTACCTCCACTAAACAAGCTATAATTAGCATTAGGCTTGATTGGTTACTAAAATGCACCACTGAGCGAAGGGGATGGAGGAGGCATGTGACCCCCACCATAAGGAATGCCATTAAAAGCGACATTAGTTCCCATGGTTGATCCTTGCAAGGGAGACTTAGAGATCCCTACCCCCAGACCCATGGTCTATAAAGTAGAGTAAGTAAG
This sequence comes from Picea abies, assembly GCA_900067695.1. Taxonomy (NCBI): domain Eukaryota; kingdom Viridiplantae; phylum Streptophyta; class Pinopsida; order Pinales; family Pinaceae; genus Picea; species Picea abies. The sequence continues at coordinate 10,168 of CBVK0100286746.1, forward strand.
AATTGAATTTGTGTCAAATTCAGGCATCCCATATGAGAAGGGAGTGTCTGTTACATTCTGAGTGAACAAAACAATAGTTGGAACTATTAAAGGAACCGATCCATTGCCCAAAGTCATGGGTGTCGGGATAGCTATGGACCTAATAGGTGAAGGTGGGGGACGAGGTACAATTCCCCCTCCCATGGTAGTTGCAAAGGGAGTACGGGGACTCCCTAAAAAAGTAGCAATGTTTGCTTCCATCACTACTCGCCGAATGAACTGGCGTTCAAGAGAAGTCACCTCAAGGGGGACTATCTGAATTAAAAGCAATGTTGATAGGTCAGTGATCAAAGGATTTGATGGCCTAAAACCTTCGATCTCGATTTCAGAAATGATAGATTCCTCTGGTGCTGGAAATTCTCCTCTCAGAGTAGGCTCAGGTACCATTGCCTATGGCCTGGTCACTTTGAAGGATCCTTCTTGAACAATTCTTCGCCTCAACAGTGGCAGAGGTAGCTCCAAAGTAATCGACAACAGGCATTGAAGCCTTTGCGACCAACATAGCTGTTGATCTTTCACTTTCTAAAATGATAAACCAACACAGTAAGGTTTGACTAGCGTGGAACACAAAGAACACACTAAAAGTTTCCTAAAGATAAATCAAGTAGTCAACTAACTAGTGGGAAGGATAGTTAGGCCAATCGAAAGTAGAGAAACTAACCAATGTAAGTGCAACTCGAACATGAAAGCACCCTCTAGGTATACTCTGTGAAGCGTGATCTGACTTCCACCCTAGATACTGTGGTATACCCCCACAATCAATTGTGTAAGTTTGTAAAATATAGGCAACTAAGTTGCCAGCTCGCAATGAGTCACCAGGTGGGTAGAGTCGACAGTCGGGTAGATCGTAATGAGTAGGATAACAAGTCCAAAGCCCTTCAAGGGTGTCGAAAGCAATCGATATAAAATACAACTGAGGATATCGAACAGATTCGAGGTCCACGAAGCTCCGTAGGAAAATGCGAACAATATTGTTCCCAAGAAAGACCCTCAATATACAATCCCCATTACATTTGGTCTGACTTTGGAGAGGTTATCTCCTCCACCTTTCCTCACGTGACCTTGTGTTTATCCCCTGTGTTAGAGGGGGGTCCCTAATGACTCTTAAAATGTTGGACTTAAGACACTCCCTATCTTGGACTCCAATGTTTTTTTTAAATGGCCTTGAAGAGTTTCCTCTTCACACCTAATTCAAGGCCCTAAAATCCTAAACTAGTCGGTGAACCCTACAAACAGAAAGTCTAATATATTTTAATTTAAGAGTTAATTTGAAGGCTTGATTTATGCAAAGTATGTGGTGGTGAAACTAATGGTGTTTGAAGAGATGAATAGGGAAGATAACTTTAGAGCATTTGAAATAAAAATGATACTTCGAAATCAAAGAAAAGATTGTAAAATTCAACTTTTCTAAGCAATGTTTCAAGATCTTGTAATTGAAAGTTTCCTAAAAAGTGCTTTCGTTTGACTAAGCAAAACTACTTATATTTTAGGAAAGAAAAAAACAAATTTGAAACGAATACTCTTTTCTTTTGCAAACAAACAACCTATGCTACATAACCAAACTAAATGCAAGAAATGTTTTTTTTTTTTGAATTTCTTTAACAAGAAAAACTAAATTTAAAATGTTTTTTTTTTGTTTCTCAAAGAAAGAAACAGGAACAAAGAGAAAATTGAAACCAATATTGATAGAGACCCTAACCCAACTACGTAAACGTAGGGATTCAAAAAAGAAACCAAAAGGAGGATCTAAAACTTGACAGTTCACTCTAAACCTTTAGGGAAAACAAAAGAAAACTAAGGAACAAATTAACCGAAACTTTAAACCAAGCTATGGCCAGAGACAAAGACTTTGGCAGGTTCAAGAAATTCCTCAGAAGCCTAAACTCCTATGAGAAAAGAGATAGACTTATCTTTGTTAAAAAACACTTTCAAGACACAGAAATGTGGGTTGTTTCATAAAAAACCTACATATGTACATGAGTTGTCTACTGTGCAGAGCGCGTATGTATGCGGGCTAACCTAAAACAGGGCGCATACACCTCTGAGAGTTTTCAAAAATAAAAATACTAGGTAGACTGACAGGGCAGGGAAAACTAGTAGGAACATTGCAGGTGACCAGAGACCCTTATAAGACTCAGTAAAATTGACTAAAACTCAAAACACAATCAAGAAGCCAATTAAAAACACAAAAAACCTCCCTCTAAAACCCTAGAGAGACTCCCTAGTGGAGTTGCCAATTATGCTAGCAGGAAAATACCCCTATAACTATACCAGGGTTCAAAGTATAGACAGAGCAATGACTCCCTAAAATTCAATCTAATTTCTACACTACCTCAAACATTCCAAAATAGATGAACATAAAGCAATGAAAGAGTAAGTCAAGAACTTTACCTTTAATCCAACGTTTGGTGCTAACCTCCTCAAGCTTTTTAGCTCCCAAGGCTACAAGTCTCCTCCCAAAGCTGACCTGCATCCACAAATAGGAAAACAAGGCTAAAAACATTCTATTTATATTCATAAATTAGGGTTATATATAAATTGGTATGTATAAATCCAAGAAAATACATAAAAACCATCATTTGGGACAGGGAAAAGAGATTGTTTTATTCAATACTTAAAGATTGGAAATTACAACCTTTGCAGGCCGACACTCCATGAACCTGGTCTGGGCTCCTCTTAACAATGCTCCAAGTGCACCTTCCAAATGCATTCTCTCACAATCTACTGATTACCTCAAGGGAAGGGAATGGATTGTATGGGAGAAAAGGGGATAGAGAGGGAATGTTGAGGCAATAAATCACAAAAGGTTGCAAATACTTGGGCAACGAAGGAAAGGGAATTTGGGCAAAGTTTCATTGTTCTGATTCTTGATTTTGGAATGAGACCCCAAGACATGCTTTTATATGGAAAAAGAATATTTTTTCAGTTTGGCGATGGGCTGCAACAGGTGAATTGGTTGGGAAACCGACTATAGCCTGTAAAATCCACCGAATTCCTTTCAACTTTTTAATTTTTTCAACTTTTGGAGATAAACACAAGTTGTTTAGTATGCATCTCATGTATGTACTTGGGTTGTAGTGCATCAGCCTGAGTTTGTACATGGGCAGTATTGCATCAGCCTGAGTATGTATGTGGGCAATAGTGAAGCAACCTGAGTATGTATGTGGGTAGTAGTGAAGCAGTTTGAGTATGTACGCAGGCATTAGTGCATCAGCCTGAGTATGTACATGGGCAATAGTGCAGCAGGGCGTGTACATGCTCCAAAAAATGTTTTTTTAAATAGATTTCCTCAACACTGATTTGGAAAATTATGAAAGTAGGAAGGCCAATGCCATGTATTCATGAGTAGGGAATTTCAGGGCTATAACATAGGGTGGCAGGATGGGGAAAAGATAGGTGGTTGTAGCCACCTTCCAGTTGTAGCTGGAGAACATGGGAGGTTGTAGCCTCCTTTTGGTTGTAGCTAGAGCATTAGGGATTTGGAGCTTCCCTCAAGTTGTAGCCTAAAAATATAGGGGGTCGGAGCCTCATTCTAGTTGTAGCTGGAGAACAAAGGAAGTTTGTGCTTCCAATGAATGTAATTCCTAAAGACATATAAGAAAATTAATTATGTGGTTTTCTCTCGCATTAGGTTTCCACGTAAAAATTTTGGTGTACAATGTATGTGTGTGATTTCTTATTTTTCATTGTTTATTTACTCTACACTTGTTGAATGATAATGGTATATTGATCATAAAGATAAACAACACTTATATATGGTGGTTAAAATGAAAAAAACATTTGTTATTGATTCACCCCCCCCCTCTCATAAATCCAATAGAAACGAAAGAGGATGGGAAGTGTGATGGCAACAAACCACTCTATGTGTGCAAGACATTACACCCTGGTAATGGATTTGAGTGGAAGGTACATCAGTTCAGATGAGTTTGAAGCCTGGTGTGGGATGAATATTCTTGTGGAAAGTGGGATGGTACGTATTGGGCTAAGGAAATTGGCTAATAGAAATGCAATCGTCACCAAGTGTTCTTCTGAGGTCACGGAGGGAAAACAAATATGGTTATTCCAATTTGGAAAGGTACAGGCCGAGGTGTGAAATAATGGCTCTGGGTACTTTCATCTGAATCATGAGTTTAAGTGGATTTGTAGTGGAAATATGGTTATATATGGTGTAACAGTAGATGAATAGTATGAAATTCTGAGTGTATGTAGAAATGTAGCTCTCGTGGGTTTTTTGTGGTGGGAAGGGTGGCCATTTTCTCGGGGTCCAATTTGCCTGGGCCAATTGCTCTGTGTTTTAGGGTGGCAAATAGTTTGAAGCAAATTATCCTTTTGTGTCTTAGAAGTAAGAGCATATGTTGACAAAGTTGGTGAGTCTAGGCGTTTCACCTCAGGAAGAATGAAATTGGAGGGAAGCAGAGGATTGCAAGTCTTCGACAAGGAAATGAGGGAGCTTGTGTCAAACGGTTGGCTTAGGTTGATGGACATTTGGTTTGAATTTTTTGTTTTCATTGATGTCAACCCTTGGAGAGTGATATTGTATATTGATTTCAACCCTTAGATATTGATGCCAACCCTTGGAGAAGTCCGGTATAAAATTCTAGTAGCCACAATAGTATGGTTAAGGGACTTAAGTTTGTTTGATGTGTAATGGTATGAAAATAAGTATATTTGAAGGTAAGACTATTCTAGATGGATAGTACATGTCATGCCATTTTCGGTGATATGTGGAATGTCACATAACTCCTCATGGTTAAAGATTTATGGCCTTGTGAAGTTGGAGAACCCTCATGAGTTATCTAGAAGGTCAAAGAAGTCAAATTATTCTAGAAACTCCTAGAAGAAGTTATTCAAGGCCCTAAAACCCTAAACTAGTCGGTGAACCCTACAAACAAAAATTCTAATATATTTTAAGTTAAGCATTAATTTTAAGGCTTGATTTATGCAAAGGGTGTGGTCATGCAACTAATGGTGTTTTGAGGATACAAAAAATGAAGATAACTTTAAATCATTTGAAAGAAAAAAGATGCCTCAAAATCAAAGCAAAGCTTGTAAAACTCTTTGTAAAATTCAACTTTTCAAATTAACGTTTCAAGATGTTATAAATGAAATTTTCCTAAAAAGTGATTTAGTTTGACTAAGAAAAACTACTTATATTTCAAGAAAGCAAGAAATAACTTTGAAACTGGGACTCTTTTCTTCTGCAAACAAAACAACCTAGGCTACTTTACCAAACTAAATGCAAGAAAATAAATTCTTTTTGATTTTTCAAAGTTCTTTAACAAGAAAAACAAAAGTTAAAATCTGTTTTGTTTTTCAAAGAAATAAACAGGAAAAAGAGAAAACAGAACCTAAGATTGATAGAGACCCTAGGCCAACTGCGTAAACACGGGGATTCAAAAGGAAACCAAAGAAGGATCTAAAACTTGAAAGTTCACTCTAAACCTCTAGGGAAAACAAAAGAAAGTCAAGAAAACAAGTTAAATGAATATTTAACCCAAGCTAAGGCCAAAAACAAAGGCTCTGGAAGGTCCAAGAAAGCCCTGAGAATCCTAAACTTCTATCAAGAAAGAGAAAGACCTCTCCTTTCTTAAAAACACTTTCTTGAAATAAAGACGCAGGATTTGCACCAACATCCTTCGTATGTATGTGGGTTGTCTACTGTGCATAGGGTGTATGTATGCGGTCTGAACCAAAGCAGAGCGTGTACACCTCTGAGATTTCTCAAAAAGAAAAATACTAGGTGCCTTGACTAAGCAACGAAAAAATGGTAGGCACATTGCAGGTGAACATACACCCTTAAAAGACTCAATGAAATTGATAAAAACTCAAAAGGAAATAAATAATCCAATAAAAACCCAAAAACCGCCCTCTAAAACCCTAAAGAGACTCCCCAATGGCGTCCCCAATTTTGCTAGTAGGAAAATCCCCCTATAACTATACCAGGGTTCTAAGTATAGGCAGAACTATGAACTCCCTTAAAAGACAATCTAATTCCTAAACTACCCCAAAATACTCCAAAAATATGAACATAAAGAAATAGGAAGGTAGATCAGAAGCAATACCTTTAGTCTGACGTTCGATGTAGACCACCTCCATCTTTGTAGCTTCCCAAGGTACAAGTATCCTCCCAAATATGACTTGTAATACTACTTATGAAAATAATGATCAAAACATTCTATTTCTACTCATCGATTAGGTTTAGATACAAATCATTATGCATAAATCAAATGAAATACATAAAGACATTATTTGGGATAGGAAAACGATTCTTTTATTCAATATTCAAAGACTGGAAATTACAACTTTTGTAGGATGACGCTCCTGCAAACCTGGTCTAGAATCCTATTGATATTCCTCCAAGTGCACTTATCCAAATTCCTTCTCTCACAATCAGTTGATCACTTCAAGGAAAGGGAAGGGATTGTATAGGGGAAAAGGCTAAAAAAGGAATGTTGAGAAAATAACTCAGAAGGGTTACAAATACTTGGGCAAGAAGGGAAAAGGGATTTGGGCAGAGTTTCACCATTCTAATGCTTGATGTGGAAATGGGACCTCAAGACCACCTTTTATATGAAAAAATGATATTTATTCAGTTTGGGGACGGGCTATAGTAGGTGAATTGGTTGGGAAACCTCCAATAGACCGTTAATTCCGCTGAATTCCTTGCAACTTTTTATTTTTTGTAAATTTTGGAGGTAAACATGGGATGTTTAGAATGCATATAGCATATGTAAGTGGGTTGTCTAGAATGAAACAAGCATATGTATGCGGGATGTAGTGCAGCAAGACGCGTACATGCTCCAAAAAATGGTTTTTAAAAAAGAGTTCCTCAATAGAATTTTGGCAAATTGTGCAAGTAGAAAGGATAATGCCATGTATGCATAAGTAGGGAATTTTAGGGCTATAACAATGACATAACATAGTTTTTAATCAATATTAATCCTTGCATACTATATGGTTAGCGGATCCTATGTAATGGGGGAATGATCCAAACACTAAGTAGTTATTGACGTGAAGGGTGAAGTGTCAAAGTCTAAAGGATGAACACAAAAAAGGATAACTTTATGTAGCTAGGTGCAATAAGTAATATCAATAGTTGGCATTCATCCTGTATCAAGATAAAAGCCCACCCCTTTTCCCATCCACTGAATCCTAAACATGCACAAATAAGCTGGGAAGGAATGGGAATAAATCTTGATCAGACTAGGAGACATGCATATATCTTCGTCATGGCTATGGATACTCCCTGGAAGCAGAGTAAGGTTTGTGACATTGCGGTGACTTCATCGGGGATATGGATTCCCACAGGAAGTGGAGAAACAACTACGAGATACATATATATGCACCTGATGATATATCTTTCTTTATCCCAAACCTTTATCATCCCATGATGGAGATACCAACCTAAATTGTCAACGTAGTTTAAGGAAATAAATCTCACCATAATTCGTTCTCTATTTATAGTAGACAAGCTCCACCAATTGGCATGCAAGCATCACTAGTGAACCCACCAAAATGAAATATTTCAGGTAACGGTTGCACATTATTTCTGTTATATATGATCCTAAAAGTAATTTAATGACCCTCTACATTTTCCTCTTATCAGTTAAGAAAGACTAGCATATATTTTTTATTTCCCCAGTGTGTCTTCAATTGTTACACATGCACAACAACCTCCCAATTTTATTCTCTTACCATCTCTCCTTCAAATATTCCTATTGGAACCCTCACACCCTCTCTCTCGTGCAAGTGGCTAAGCCCAAGTTTTTCCTCCCACTCTTCCCACTTTACCATTTGCAGTTTCTCTTTAGATCACTTTAACCAGTCGATCCACACTTCAACGAGTTCCCTCTTCCTTCGTTGATACATAGTGTACTGGCAAACACACTTTCTCTTCCGTCGACATGGCCAATATTGGTGTTCTAGTGATTTCTTCATCGATACATTCACCATATTCCTCTGGAATTGGACGATACACATACATGTTTCCACTCAACTTCACCAACACACATCTTCATAACCAATGAAGTTCACGTGATAGGCGTCGGTACAATGAATATGTTCACACAATTACCTTTACCATGCACATGCCTTTTTCCATTTGACTTCCTTTCATTTTCTCTGATACATCACATATCAACAATGTTCTTTATTTTCTCTTTGATACACTATGTATCGACAAGATTTGTTTCTCCCTCATTGATGTATTGTTTGTTGATGATTTTCCCTCTTTGGTCATTGATACACCAACAATGAATTGCCAGCTCCTCATTAACACTAAGCATATCAACAAGAACTTCTTTCTTTCACCAACATCAATCATGTCATCAAGATGCACCTTCATCTTGAAACCTCTTCTATCCTTCCCTAGCTTGATTGCTTCTCACTGCCTCTTTTTTATCAATCTCCTACCATTTCTAGTGACTAATCTTTCTACGCCTCGCTAGACAACTAGTGACTAATACCTACCACACATGATCTACTTCTTGATTTTGGTCATGATTAAGTTTATTTTTGTTGACAAGTATCTTTCACTATGCATCCTATACCAACCTATTTGCTTTGCATTTCTTAACTCTCTCACTAAATCATGATCGTGAAAGTGAATTTATCACCAAATGGATTAACCACAACTTTTGCAGGGATTGCATTGGATCTGAAATGCATCTTAGAAGATAATTGGTCCTCATAGATCGTAATAACATAAATGTTAGAAGGATTTATTGTATAAATTACCATATTTATTAACAACATTGGAGGAATAGGTGATTCATGGTTGGTTCCTTTACCTTCATAATAAACTTCTTTGATCTGGGGGGTCTCATTCTGTTGTAGTGCTGCATTTAATTCATGATGTAAACTAGTATCTTTTAGACTTATAATTTCTTATTTTTTCATAATTCCCTATGAGGCCCAGGCTAACTCATGTTCCTCGATGGTGGCATCTACCATTACTCCTTCATCTACCTCCTCTAAAAACTCTTCCCCTTGTCTGCTACCTTTAGAATATTCACCTCTCGCACCCCTTATTTCTTTGAACCATTGACTGGATAGTCTTCCTTGTCTCTACAAATTTCACAACTCTTCAATCTTTTCTTTATCACCACCGTCTGATATGATCTATTTTTGTAATTGATTGATCTGCCTCATCATTGTATTCATTTATTTCCACCACCATTTTTCAACAATGGTAGTTGTCCTCAAATCCCATTCGTCTCTGTCATTCTTCTCTTGAATTCTCACTATCTTAACTCACGAACCCTCCCAAAACTCACCTTCCCCCAAGCGCAGGGGTTTAATATGCCATGTTACCTAAAGGAATATGTAACATTCCTTCTTCTTACAAGAGGACCTTGATCCACAAAGGTATTTCCAGCAATAATATTCCTCTGGCTCCTTCTCTGAATACAACTTATGCTTTTGAAAAGGTGTGATGACTCTTTGTAATGAACTCGATAATATAACCTCCAAAGTAGTCTACACCTGGAAGTGTATATCTCGCAAGATCTAGTGAACTAGCTGATGAAGAGTCGCTAGACCCTCAACAATCTAGTTATATCTCTTTTTGACCCGATCTTTGTATTATGGGGCTTCTTGCAACCGATCTAGCTACTAAAATAAATATTCATGGAATTTAACCCAGAAGAGCTTGTATTGGTCACTAGCAAGCTCTGAATATAACAAAACATCTTTCACAACCCTAAATCTCCTATTCCGCAACTTGGCCTCCTACCTTATGAACACATCACATTTCCTTTCCCACTATTTTTCAACATCAAACTTGTATATTTGACGAGGCATCCTCTAAAAAGTCCCTTTAAAGCTCAGTCCCAACAACAAAACCATTTTTTAGCATAAAATCAAGACCAGGGTTCTCGTTAGTTACCAACAAAAGGTATTATTGTAGTCTAGGAACGATGCATATTCAACCTTCTGCAAGGGATGTAGGTCTCACCTGAGGTGTAGTCGAGACTTGTATGATGAAGGGAGTTATAAAGAATACAACATCAAATCAGTTTCTACAATAATCAAATCCATAGTTTAACCATAGATATCAAGTTGCAATCACATTCAAATAGCACCAAGAAAGAGATAAAGAAATACATAACAGAACTACAGATCCATTCATAACATAACAGATAAGCATAAAGAAAATTTTTAAGTCCCTGAATCATATCATTTTATTAGCAGCAATAGTACCAAAGAATTCATACAACATGGATCTAATAGATCGCCATTCAAAATACATAGATCTTCAATACCTCATCTCACACAGTGAGATCTAATTCATTCATAACCCATTATAGGCTCTGGACTCAACAAAGTTACAACAAAAATACCAACACAAGACCAAACCCGACACTAGTAATAAGAACATTACCCTTTTCTCTTTACATTGTTGTTTTATTTATACTTGCGTGCCTTTGACAAAGTCAATTTATTAAATCAAATCCGCTTCTATCTGTGCCGAATATTTCTTTGATCTACCCATAGTATTTCCTTTTCCACCACTTTCGAAGCTTCCAACTGTCATGTAGTGCCTTTGACTTCTTCTTTCCTTATCCATTTATCCAAAAACGAAGGGCCCAACATAGGTAAACAATTGTTTCTACATAAAATGTTTCTTAACCAAGGATTTATCTTGATACAAATCAGATCCAATTTCTTCTAGAGAGTTGTTATGGTTTTTTCTTTAGAAATGTTCAATAACACTAAATCTACCAAACATATCATGATAAGGATTGTCACGTTTCTCTTCAACACCACCCACTCTTCATATTTCATATTAGTAGGTTTTGTTCCAGTTACTACAAATCAAAGATCCTTCTCTATGAGAAGATCCTCCATATTGAGCTTCCACCGAACAATGCTATTAAAATTTTTCCATTTATAATCTAGATGTGCTCACCATTTCCTTCTCTTCCATATTGAGCTTCCACCGAACAATGCTATTAAAATTTTTCCATTTATAATCTAGATGTGCTCACCATTTCCTTCTCTTTTAAAATTTTTCCATTTATAATCTAGATGTGCTCACCATTTCCTTCTCTTGTGCAAACTCCCACTCAAACCAATATTAGATAAAAGGAACTTGTCCCTAACACCCCGACACTCTAAATAACACTCAATATAATATTCATCAACTAAATGATTACAATACATTACAAAGTCATTGTTCTCTCAACAAGAGTGTTCAATAGGATCCTCATGACTCAAGATAAATTTTGTTATCATAATAAGTTAAAACTTGAACTTTGTTTTTCTCCAACCATAACACTCAATAAATAAGTATAAGAAAAACCATTTATAATTTTCTAATTCTAATTAGCAACTAATTGGTAAGTGTTATTGCTTAACCTTCATATTATTATGTGCCAGTAATGAAGAGTTAGTGATGTTCATTTATTATGTGCCACTACTTAAGAGTTATTTAATCCTAATTATTTGCATTTGTTCCCTACTCCATTACACGAATATAAGGTGTATAACACATTTGTCTTAACAAAATACACAATAAATTTCTATATTCATTTTTTTTTTTTATTTACATGTTATAAAATTTTTGTGTAAGAGAATTAAAATTGAGAAAATTTGTATTAAAATATTTTTACAAATAATGATCATTTTTTTTCTTTTTTTTCCTATAAAAACATTATCTTTTTATTATTAACATAATATATATATAATTTTAATTCTAAAATTTATTTAATATAATTATTTACTTATATTATAGAATTATCATTTTTTTCCTTTTCTTTTTTTTCCTATAAAAAAACATTATCTTTTTATTATTAAAATAATAATATATAATTTTAGTTCTAAAATTTATTTTACTTATATTATAAATTCTATGTAAATTATTAAATTTTCTTATTTATGAGAGTTTATTCTTCTATTATGGACCTTTTAAAAACTCAGAGAAGTTAATAATACCATATATATATATATATATATATATATATATATATATATATA
>CBVK0100286747.1:0-22181 GCA_900067695.1 Picea abies
TGAAGTATTTACACCCCAGAAGTATGTACACTCTTCCACGCGGGGGAGTGTAGAGGGGGGGTACCCCCTCTGTGGGGTCTAGGGGGAATATCCCCCTGATTGGAAGGTCTGGGGGCAAGCGAGCCCCTAGCGAGGGTTCGGGGGCGAAGCCCCCGAAGAAAAAATTGCCTTATAAAATTATATTGTAATTTCATTGTAAATTTGGACCGTTCATTACAAGGTCGTAGATATAAAGGTAGAGATTATGTTAGGGTTTTTTTCCCTAGAAGGCAACCCTATTTTATGAGGCAAATGTATTGTGGCTATGGTTGATGGTGAATATTGTATTCTGAGAGAGGATACTATGAGAGAAAGAAGAGGAAGTTATAGTAGGTTTTGTTGTAGGTTGTATCCCTTCATTTGTTGGATAATAATAAAGGAAGGACTTGGCAATTTCTCTGGTGGATGTAGCCCACACTAGGTGAACCACGTAAATCTGTGTCTCTCTTGTATTGTGTGTCTTCTTTGTTTTGTTTCTGCATTTGTTTTATTTTATTGCTCCACGGTCCTGTTTTTCTAACATCTCTGGGGCAGTTCCTGAGTCCGAATCCATAGTACTCAACTAAGGTCATGTTCTGATGGAATTCATGACCCAATGCTGCATACTCCCTCCTATACTCTATAATGTTGTTGGCATGAGTGGGTGGCCTCTGTGCTACCGGTGGTGGTGCTGCTAATAGGGGTGCCCTCTAGAAACCAGGAAACAAAGGTCTAGGAATCCTACTTGCAGAGGTGTATGTGTGAGAGGGTGATTGGGGTCTACTACCTGCTCCCGAGTTCCCCTCTATTGCATGTGTGACTTGTGTATCTGGGGTGCCCACTCTAGCCAATCTATTAACCACTTGTGCCAAGGAATGAGACATGGTCTGTTGACCAACTAACATATCGTTGATAACCTGCATGAAAGATGCCTTTGGATCTATGGGGGCCTTGCCACTTCCCTTTGGTCCCTCATATCTGTCTCTTACCATCCTCTCTTCCTCGTGCTTAGCCTCATGCTCTTCCCTTCTCTCTGCTTCTCTGTGTGCCTCTTCCTCTTCCTCTGAGCTAGGAGGAAAAGGGGGAAAATTAGGCCTATGCCTTCTTTCCTGATGCCTGTTGTAAGTGACATATTCGTCACCTGCGTGTTCATGACCCTCTGGATCTTCTGCTTCACTCATTGTCTTTAGTCACAGCCTGGCAAGACTAAAGCTTTGATACCACTGTAATGTTTCTAACTTAGCTAGTCTAGGAAACACTGATAATGTGTGTGTAGGATCAAAGGTTTACATCATATAAATGATCATACAAATAATAAAAGCAACAAAGGACTGCAAAGTTTGTATTATGATATCTCTGTGGATTACAAAATGGCCGAATGCAGCTAAATAAACTCGCAATACTCGACTAGATCAACAAACAAAGGATCTTATCTGGAATACAAATAAGCAACCGCGGATGAATAAAATAACAACACTTGGCTAGATCAAAATACAAAAGGATATTAGCCAGAATACAAATAAGCAACTGCAGATGAATAAAATAACAACACTCAGCTAGATCAAAAGACAAAAGGATCTTAGTCGAAATAAAAATAAGAAACTAAAAGATAATACCTAGAATATGGGAGCATTGTGAAATTAATGAAGAATGATGAAAGACCTGGATGAACTTCATGGTGGCTAGGGTGTGTCTTTCAACACTGAAATCAACCAACCGGTGTCTTCCTCCTGGAATACACTGAACTATCTCTCCTGAGATGCGCTTCTTCTCCTCAATGAAAAATCATAATCTGTATAAAAATGAATTAGGTCACTGACCCTTCCTTTATAGATTTCCAAAACCCTAAATCATGTTGAAACCCTAATTCATTGTTGACTTCCAAAACCATAAATCACTGTTGAAACCTTAATTCACTGTTGACTTCTATTTTTAGCTCATAATGACTTAAAAGCACTTTTAATCCTTTTTAGCTCAATGCCACTTTCTAAATATAACACCTGTGACTGGAGTGACCTCTAGTAACCCTGTTTACCCCTCTTTGGCCCTGGATATAGTATAATGGGGTAGTTTAGGATATTAAGCCTCCTCTTAGGAGCTCCTATTTGGAAATGGACATTACATTTTACGTGGAAACCCAAAGCGAGAGAAAACCACATAATGTTTTTTCTTATATGTATTTAAGAATTACATTCATTGGAAGCACCAACTTCCTTTTTTTCTAGCTCCAACTGGAAGGAGGCTCCAACTCCCTATTTTCTTTGGCTACAACCTGAAGGAAGCTCCAGCTCCCCAATTTTTTTGGCTACATCCAGAAGGAGGATACAACCCCCTAGTTTCTCAGGATACAACCTAAGAGAAGCTCCCACTTCCAATTCTATGGATACAACCAGAAGGAGGCTACAACCCCCTATGTTCTCTGGCTACAACCGAAAGGTGGCTACAACCACTTGTCATTACCTCATCCAACATGCCCTGATGTAGAAGTAGAATGATGGAACCACTGTCACACTATCACTATGAGATATACTGTTGTAAACCTGTACCAATCAACCTATATGAACCTGTAACAACCTCTACCAATAACCTGTGCCAACATATACCATACATCAACCTGTACCTCAACCTATACCATAAAAAAACGCAACAACCATGCACCAAACCTGTACAAATAACCTATCACAATAACTTGTCCAAACAACCTATAATCAACTTGTACCATAAACAAGTGCATCAACCATGCACCAAACTATACCTCAACTTGTACCATCAGCAAGTGCATCAACCATGCACCAAATATATTTCAATCATGCATCAAATAAACATAAACTATGACTCATCAATATGTAACAACATCATCAACTATACACCTCATGGGTGTGCCAACTCAACAACTACTTGTCTAAACCATGTACCCAACATGTACCTCAACCAAAATCCCTCATCAATTTCATCATCCAAATATGATTTGTAACTCTGTAATAGACCTAGTGTATATGATCACACACCTGAAAACCTTCCTTAACTTTAACAACAAGATACTAGCATTTTCATCAAACATTACTTTAGTCTCACGTGACTAATTTTGGATTAGTCAACAACCCTAACTTGAAATAATAATAAATATGTACCTGTAATGAATAAAGATATGGAAATAATACACAATGTTTTTGAGTGTCATTTATGAAATTTCTCCAATTTTCACTACTTGGAACCTCTCAAAAAAGGAGTTATAGCAAAAATGGCATACCTTGTTGAATTTTGTCTTATTCTAGAGATTGAACTTGTAGAGTGTGTCCCACTTGGAATACTTGTTGTGTGGATATGAAAATGGTACACTAAATACTAAATATGGTACTCTAACCAATACATTTGGCCTTACATAATTGGGATCTATTATGAAGAATTTATGACGTTTTTACCTGAAACACCCGTTTAGACTAGTTTCAGGACTAGCCACAAACCCTATTTTCCACGAAGTGTAACTCTAAAAATACAACAACTCACAAGCTAAAATTTGTATCACGGCTACTTGAATATGTTTCCTCAATGACCTCCCAATTTCATAGTCTAAATCATTCTAGAAAAAAACATTATTTCAAAAATGGTCAGATGACCTCTAAATAACATACCTTAGAAAGCATCATCAAAAGAATTTATCCTCCCTTGAATTTCATCCTTCTTTACTTCAAATTCCCTCTAAAATTTGGCTTAGATATCCTTTGGTTACCTCAGTCACTTGTAGATATTCAATATTCTCAAATGTGATTAAAAGTGATAGACCCTTGCCTCTTATTTATACTTTCATGTAGCTTCCTCAAGGAGTTAGCTTCTAACCATCTTAACCCACTTCTAACCACTTGTCCACTTAGTAATTTCTCCATTAAATTTATTATTTAAATAATTTATTTTGTATCCACTTTGACTTATAGTACACTCATCACTTCACTTTATTATTTAAATTACCTTCTAACCATCTTAACCCACTTTTCTTATTTTAGGGCTAATGCACTTCTAACCACTTGTCCACTTAGTAATTTATCCATTAACTTTATTATTTAAATAATTTATTTTGTATCCACTTTGACTTATAGTACACTCATCACTTCACTTTATTATTTAAATAATTTCTTCTTTGCAACTAATTTGACTGCTTTGACCTTTTGGTGCTTCTAGATGACTCATGAGGGTTCTCCAACTTCACATGGCCATAACTCTTTAACCGTGAGGAGTTATGTGACGTTCCACATAACAATGGAAATGGAATGACATGTAATATCCATCCAGAATAGTCTTCCCTACAAATATATCAAAACACATAACATTATCCATCAAACAATCTTGGGTCCATTACCGAAACCTTTGTGTTACCGAAATTTGATACTAGAATTTATTCAAGGGTTGACATCAATGAAAACCATCCCAATTAAATAACAATCTCCCCCTTTGGAATTGATGGAAACACTCTGATTCAATAATGAAGTCATATCACTCATGTTACCCCTGTGACCATTGCTCCCCCTAGAACCATGCCTTTGTGCTCTCTCTCCAATAATTTCTATCATGTATCTGATAAATCTCTCCCCCTTTGTCATCAATGGAAAATGTGTATTTCCATCTAGGACTTCTACCCCTAACTAAACTGTCCTTGGGGATACTCCCCCTGACTGAACTCTTCCTGAAACTGATCTCCCAATCTGAACCGTCCTCTTTATGGTGCTTCCTCGTGTAAATATAAGACATATAAGAGAAGCATTCAAAAGAATTCATTTTGGAGTAGAAATTACTCTGAGTATCTGGTGAAGATACTCAAATGATTCTCTCAGAAGTAGTTTTGTAAATATTTCTGCCACTTGTTCTTTTGTGTCCACATATTCAACTATGATTTTCTTCTTTGCAACTTGTTCTCATGGAAAGTGATACTTTATTGGAATGTGCCTCGTCTTGGAGTGCATCATTGGGTTCTTTGAGATACTGATGGTTCTTGTATTATCACAATAGATTGGAATGGACTCATCATACTCAACCTATATATCTGCCATATTTTGTTTCATCCATAGAACCCATATACAACATCTTGCTGCTACAGTATACTCTACTTCGACTGTAGATATAGATATTGATGATTTTTTCTTGCTTATCCAAGATAATAAACACTCACCCAAGTAGAACGTTTCTCCACTAGTGCTTCATCGATCATCAATGCAACCTACCCAATATGCATTTGTGTAGGCAATAAGTGATAGATCATTTCCTTTTGGATACCATAATCCAAACTCTTATGTTCCTTTGAGATATCTGAAAATTCTCTTCACTGATAAGACATGTGATTCGTTTGGTGTTGCTTGAAATCGTGCCACCTGTCCAACTTCCCGCATTACATATACTATGGATGTTGTCACATATATTAAGATACCAATCATCAACCTGTACTTCCTCTAGTCTGTAGACTTTGAATCATCATCTTTGCTCAACTTGAAATTGGGTTGCATTGCAGTGGTAACTGGCTTGCAATCTTCCATTCTGAACATCTTTATCATTTCTCTGATATACTTAGTTTGAGAAATAAAAATTCCTTTGTTGATTTGATGTATCTAAAGACCCAAAAAGAAGTATATTTCTCTGAGTAATGACATTTCAAATTCATTCTTCATATCCTTTGCAAATTTCTGGCTTAACCTACCATCAATACTTACAAAAATAACATCATCAATATAAACTTCAATTAATAAAATACCATCTTGATTTACCTTGATGTAGAGGTTGTTTTCTTCACTTACTTTTCTTAACCATGCCTGTTGTATATATTTATCCAGTCTAGAGTACCATGCTCTAGGAACCATTTGTTCAATGTAGACTTCTTCTTCAAGTTCCTCGTTTAGAAAAGTTGATTTCACGTCCATATCTGTCCATACTATTCAAGACTCTGCTACACAACTGTCCATAATTTTGACTCATATGTCACTGTACTATCATGAAGTACTACTACAATTGATTGATTTATCACATTGTACTTCTACTAACTGAATGGACTAAATATTTCTACTCAAATTATGTAAGCTTCTCAAAGGATGGTTCTCTGGTCTGTCTCGGCTACCACATAAATTCCCCCTATCTATTATTCATATTATCTAGGATTCTCTAAGCCAGATGGCTAAGAAAAATTCCTACTCTGAAGGGTATTCATCATCATCTTCATTAGTAGATTCATCATCTCTCTAAGCTATAAATTCTTTCTATTTGTCTATGGATCTATCTTTCACTATACTTCATGAAAGTACAATCTCTTGAACATGTTCCTTATTTACCCGTCCTTATTTTCTTTCAATTATTTTCCAAATATTTTTGTATCTGACATCTTTCCTTTTCTCTGTAGATTTTTCTTCAATTCATTTTATTTCCAATCTTGCGATCTCTGAGACCTGGTCTTCGTTCACTTTTTCTTCATGTTTTGAAAAACCACTATCAACATACCAACCATGCTTATTCTTTTTAGCTTATGGAGCGAGTGTGCATTCTTCATTTCTATATTGATTCTTCTTTTTTATCCATGTTCTCTTCTGAGGCTCTTGTCTGTGATTGTTGTTGTTCTGTTGTGGTTCTCTAGGAGGGATTGTCATTCTACAATCTTTGGCCATGTGTCCAAAGTTATTACACTTGTAGCATTCCACTTCAGTGCTAATGATTCAAACCTATTGTATATTATTCTCTTTGTTTCACTAGGAATTCTTGGATAACCATTTTTTGTATTATTTTCAAATTTGTTTATGTTCCTGCTATTATTGCATGCATAACATAAACCCGAAAAGATGGTTTGATACCTAGGAGTTGAATATCTTCTAAAATGAGTTACTCTTATGAATCCTTCTTCTTCCTAAGGTCTATTTGTTTTTGTTGGTCATTTATTTTAATATCTGAATCTTCTCGGTGGAGGAGTGTCCCTGTAATCTTCCTCGTAGGTCTTCCTATCCCCTTTGATTGTTTATGCATAAAATTTTCGAGAGGTTTTTGATTCTATAACTTTGGAGCTTGTTACCCTTTTTATATGACTGTATCCAAGTATGTACTTGTCATGATTATTCCTTTGACTGCTAATAATGTCATCCAAAACTTTTGAGTTATTTTGCATATTTTTCTTTTGAAAATCCTTTCTCAATGTGATAATCTTTACTTCCAAATTTCCAATGATCTTGTCTCTTTCTTCTAACTATTCTTTGAGTGCTTCTTAAATTATTTTATATTATTCTATTTGAACCTTCAATTCAATGATGATCATCTCTAGTTCTTGAGTGTCTTCCTTCTTGTCTATTTCTACTTGTATCTTCTTGTTTTTCCTCTTTTCTCTTCTTATAACTTCTATGGCAGTCAACAATTCTTCTCGGTAGTCAACTTTTTCCTCTTTATATTATTCTTCGGTGTCTTCTTTATCATATTCTTCTACTTCCATGAATATATCACTTTTTGTCTCACTGTCATTGACTTCATCTTCATGTGATGAGGAGATGCCTTCTTTCATGCATAAGATTTTCTTGAAAACTTTCTTTGTGGTTCCTTTGCATTTATATGTTTGTTTGCTATTTGAGTAATCTTCATCATTTCCCTTATTTTTCTTATGAGGACATTTGTTAGAAAAATGACCAATACCATCACAATTAAAACAAATCAATGGAAGCTTACCTTTATATATGCCATTGGTTCCCTTGTTCAATCTCTTGACAAAATTGGTCATTTCTTCATCATGTTTCGAGATGTCATTGTTGTTGCTATGTTCTTTTTATTTTTTATTTCCCTTTTGCTTTGACCTTTTGGATGATTTGAAAGATGATTCTTTTATATCTGGATTTTATTGTTTAGTTCTCATTTTATATGTTGTGAATATTCCATGTAGTTCGTCCTTGCTTATTGAGTCTAGATCTGCTCTTTCTTCTAGTGTTGATATCTTAGGATCAAATCTCATAGGAAGAGTACTTTTTGAACAATTATAGATTCTTTAATTTATTCTCCCAATCCTATGATTACATTTACTGTTTCATCGAATTGTAAGTTGCAATAATCTCATCTTCCTTCATCTTTAGTTGTTCGAATTGACCTCTGTAAGTTTGAAGCTTTGTTGCTTTGAATTTTGAATCTCCTTCATAAATATTTTGAATTTTGTCCCAAATATCTTTAGAGGATTTACAATGCATAACTTTGGTGTATACTAATTCACCAAGACCATTCAGAAGTGCATTTGTGGATTTGGAATTATTTTGACCGACTTTTATTACTCTTTCACTTGTTGGTGAAACTATTGGTTCTATGTATCCATCTACTATAGATTGAAAAATTTCAAATCCCTGTGCCTATGTATATGTTTTCATCCTTCTTCTCCAAAATGCATACTTATGTCCATCAAATTGTTTTATTTCATGTTTACATGTGTTGTTTCTCTCCATGATCTACCTTTCAATGGTTTAACTGATTCTTCAAGGAATCAGCTCCGATACCAATTGTTGGATTACTGAGGGGGGGAGGGGGGTTGAATCAGTAATAGAGAAATAATCCTTTTTAACCACAAAATGAAAGTGTTATATCAATGTATCATTATCATCTAGTAGTTTAAGAGTAAAGAAACAATGAACAATTGAGAAATCATACACATACGTAGTACACCAGTGTTTTTACGTGGAAACCAAAAGTGAGAGAAAACCATGGAATGCTTTTTCTTATATGTATTTAAGAATTACATTCATTGGAAGCACCAACTTCCTTTGTTTTCCATCTGCAACTGGAAGGAGGCTCCAACCCCCTAGTTTCTTAGGATATAACCTGAAGGAAGTGCCAACTCCCCAATTCTCTGGCTACAACCAGAAGGAGGCTACAACCCCCTAGTTTCTTAGGCTACAACCTAAGGGAATCTCAGACTCCCCAATTATATGGCTACAACTAGAAGGAGGATACAACCCCCTATATTCTCTGTCTACAATTGGAAGGTGGCTACAACCACCTATCCTTGCCCCATCCAACCACCCTGACGTAGAAGTAGAATGATGGAACCACTGTAACACTATCATTGTGAGATATACTGTTGTAAACCTGTACCAATCAACCTATAATATGTTAGAGTTTAAGATATTATTAGGTTTCTTTTCAATTTACTAGATAACCATAGCATATATAGGATCACTGAGAGAAACAAAATCACAAGAGACACATCACTTATCCTGGGAAATCCTCATGGGGGAGAAAACCCAGCAAAAACTTCCTTAATATAGATAGCCAATACAATGTCAAGAGAATAAACCAAATTATATAGAAATTCCTCTCCCAAGTATGTGCCTCTCTCTCTCTTCCTTCTTCTCCAACTACAGCTCCAAACTTTCACTCTAATGAATAACCGAGTGAGTGAACAAATGAGGCACTAGCCTCCTTTATTTATACAATCTGGCAGGTGTTGAAAGGATGTGTCTTTTCATTGGCATGGATGACTTATCCTTATGGGTGGTTATAACCACTTTAATTAATTATGGGGGACAAATTCTCATTATGCATATTACAATTAGGGTTTGACCAATCAAAAAAAGGGGATTTGGTCATTTACAATGCTTGACATGATAAATCCACAAAAGGGGATTGATCTAATGAATAATACATCAATAATAAAATAAAATACTCTTTGCAGTTACAATAGTTCAATACTCCCCTTTAACAAGAAGGGTATTCTACAACAACATCAGGCAAGAGAGAGGGTAAAATCATCAACAACATATTGGAACACTGACTGGTGTATCTATAAATCTTCTGAAGTTTTTCTCATCATCATCATTCAAAGCATGGAGCTGGAGTAGCATCATCATTCTCATCAGCATGAGGATAAAGTAACATCATCATCTTCTTTAGCATGACGCTAAAGTAACATTGTTGGCCCTTGACCAAGTTTTGAGGAACACTTGGTCATAATTGACCATTTTTGGACTTCGACACCCTTTCAAAGATGGAGTGCCAGGTGAAGAAGAGATCACAGGATCTCGGTCCACTTTTAGGCCTCTTTTAAGGTTTTGAGTTAAAGTAATAGGAAAGGGATGTTGTCCCGTGGGTTTACCCATGCTTAGTCCCACTTTTCTAATGTATAAATAGAAATATAGACAATGTAGAAGTAGTAGATGTGATTTCTTAGTGCAATTGGTGGTGCATCTATGTGATGTTGAATAAGTGCTCTGTGCGAACTGTGTAAGGCTTTCAAGGCTAAGTGCAAGTTATTGTGTGGTTGATATTGTAATGCAAGGAAGAAGGATCTAGAAATATGCGCAGATCTTCTGTCCTATGCGAAGAATGGTTTCATAGGCTTTGTGCTTGTAACAACTTGAGGACGATAATAAAGAACAAGATTTTTTGGATGTAGCCCCAGGGGGGGTTGAACCATGTAAATCTATGTGTTATTCTCTGTGTTTTCGTTCAATGTGTTTATCTTTGCTTATGCTATGTGCTTTGATATATCCACTTATGTTTTGTGCTTCTTAGATATATATGATTGTTAGATCTGATGTGTATGAGGATGCTTAGTGCTAATCTACTGGATATGATCTGGGTTACTATGGTTAAGTGTTGAAACACTATAAATATGAGTATTCATCGCAAAGCTCTTTGCTATCTACGAAGTATAATAAGGGTTAAATATTGATGAATTATCTATCCTAAGTGCCCTGTAAGGATAGAATCACAGATCTGTGTCCCAGCTAAGGTTGCAGATGCTTGAGTCTTGCAACCACCCCTGCCTCTACCTCGGGTGAGACTTCATTTTCTTCGTAGGTGTTACCGAAAGGGATGGTAGTTAGGGATTTATTGTTGTTCTCTTGAGTGTTGAACCCTGGGTCTACCCCTATTCCAACAAACATCATCATATTCTTTAGCATGAGGCTAAAGTAACATCATCGTTTTCAGCATGACAACTGAAAAAACATCATCATCATATTTAGTAAGAAGCTGAAGTGGCATCATCATAGTCATCATCTTCAATAACAACATAAGGTTGATACAACATCAACAACATCAATATCACAACACAAAGGCTGGAGCATCATGAATATCAAAAACAACACAACACAAAGGCCGGAGTATCATCAACATCAACAACAACACATCACAAAGTTGGAGGATCATCAACATCGACACTAGGCTGAGAATCTTTAGCATGAAGCTGGCATCACAGCATGAAGTTGGCTACACAATATCATCAAAACAAATTTGGCATAAAAGTATGAGATTGTCAACAAAACATCATCAGCATGAAGTCGGTATCACAGCATGAGGTTGGAACACATCATCACAACACGAGGCTGGCACACATCATCACAACACGAGGCTGGTACATCATCATAGCACGAGGTTGGTACATCATCACAACATGAGGATGGTACATCATCAGAGCACAAGTTTGGTACATCATCACATCACAAGGCTAGTACATCATCACAAAACTAGACTGGCATATCATAAACACAAGGCTGGCATCGTAACACTGTACCATACCCACTACCTAAATCAAACTTTTTCGTTTAGTTCTCGACAATGAGAATCCCCGAAGCTTGCATCAGAAAAATTCCAACCCTGAGCATCGGGTCTTTCATTCACCTATACATCTCTCTGCACCTAACCGTGGTCTTCCCCTGGTGATAATTTCAAGTTTTCAGGGTTTTTCCCTTTCTAATGTCGAGGGTTCCTATGCCCTCGATTCTCTGATCTCCAATGAGCTCTCTTCCGGCCTTAGCCCCTCCAGGATATGGCCTGGTCTAGACAACCGTGCTCATGAGACTTCAGCCTTACCTCCTCATCGAGGTTTCATAATTTCCAATGACGAAATGAAAACGCTTCTAGGACTCGGGATTCCTCGAATCCCAACATGATCCTTTCGCATTATCCCTTCCTAACTATAGGCCTCGAACCATATGAACGTCAACCTATGACCACGTTCTTATCTCTTATTGGGGTTTGGGATTTCGCATGTCGAAATGCACCAAACCTCTTGTCAACAGGATCCCCGATTTCCCTATGCACAGTTTCATCGATGCATGCCCCTTCTACCCTGGCTCCTGGTCCATATGACCAAAATTCATGAGACCACTACCATATGTCCTCAGGAAACCCTCTCGTTGGGGTTTCAGGGTTTGCGATGCCCAGATGCATACACCCACAGGATTACCGATTCCTCGAATCTCGATCCTCCATCGTGCTGACAACTGGCCTCCACTATGGCATTGTCTTCCACCTTGGCTGTGCGGACAGCTGGCCCCCCACTGATCGGGGTTTCATGTTTCGTGATTTTGAAAGGAGTAAACACCACATCCATGGGATTCCCGATATCCCGATGAACCAAACACTGATGGATGGCTTCCCTAGTCAGGACTTTGCCGATAGCTCTGATCTCCTCCACGCATCCCTCCAAATGGGCGGTCCTTACTCTGTCGGGATTTTGGGACTTTCGATGCCCTGGTTCCTTCGACCTCAGGAATGTCGATTTACCAAATTTTTTGACTCTCGTCAGGTTTTGACACCTGTCCTCCACTAGCTCCAACTGTGGCCCACACAACTCTCCTGTCGGGACTTTGCATATCGCGATTCCAAACTGCAAGGGTTTCTTTCCTTCGAAAACCCTGATGCTCTGAACTCTGACTCCTTGGAATATCCTGACACGTGTCTCGCTGGGTTATCGCAAATCGTGATTCCAAGTGGCAAGATTTCTTCACTTCCGGAATTCCCGATAACTTTGATATCTCGATGAATTTTTAGGGACTCTCCTCTGTTCACTAGGGTTTAACCTCGGTGTAACTCTTGCCAGATATAACGGTTGACAGGGGTTCAACTGCTGATCCAACAGTTCACCAGCCCTTCGAGCTTGGACTCTGATGTGGCCGTAACCTCCTCACACCTCTGTGAGATCCAATGGTTCTGATGCCACTTTATGCACTCTTTCACTACTTTGTGGATGGGGAAAAATCCGCGGTCTGGATGTTCTCATGGAACATGGGGATCTATGGCCCTAGACTCTCCACTACCCATGAAGACACAGGAAAATCAGGTGGTAAGGCCATTAACTCCCTACCTTCTCCTTCTAATCTAACGGTCGTGGGGAAACTGTGGATTTCTCAATGAATTCTCATCCGTAGATTCTCCTGCTAATCTAACGGTCGTGGGGAAACTGTGGATTTCCCGATGAATTCTCATCCGTAGATTCGATATTCCTTCCTTAAGCTGCCATCTTGGGTTTTTTAAGAGGATCATTCCCCCTCGTACAGGGTTATTAAGACTGTCACTTTCAAGTTCATATTCCAGGTTCTGGGTAAACCTTTCCAAGGAGGAAATCTCTTCAAGAGATCTGTTCCGGGGCTTTCCTGGATATGGGTGAAGGGAAACAACTTCCCGTGAACGGGATGGAAGCCTAACATAGTTCAGCCTAGGCATAATTAGATTCAGTTTATCAATGTGAGTCATGCATGGCTTCCTCTATTATAAGCATATGCCTACTAATTATTATCAAAACACTGCACAGACGTTCTTACACAAGAATTCATTTACAATTTCATAGGTCTATGAGCATATACATATATGTATCATTCTATGAATTTCAAGAGGAAATATGTAAATAAAACACTTATCAGAAGTGACTTCAGAAATGGGTGCAACTGCTGAGAGGGGTGCTCGTTTCCACCCAACCGTAGGCTCAGCGACTCCCAACGGATTTACCACTAGCCACCCCCGAGCTGAGACCACGATGCTCTGAGACTGCGTCTCTCTTCCTTCCAGTGACCAGGAGTTAAGTTTGCAATCCTTCCTCTCTACTATCACTCACTCTGCGTAATGCCAGAGTTCCCCTCGCATCTTCCCTCCTAATCTCTTCTGCCATATGCCTTATCCTCTCGCGAGGTTGCGTGTGGCACGATTACCCTCGCGCCGATCAGGTTTGGCGGCTCTACGGATGGGTAGTTCACCATCCCATCCCTCATCAAGCCATCCGCCTACCAGCCTGCGAGGCATTGAATTTCAGGGCCGGTGAGCCGCTTTTGGTTATCTGGGCCAGTGGAGTCCAAATACAGTATTTTATTCTCGGTGGAAGTTAATGCCACCTTTTCAGGTGCCTTCCACCGCCATCGTGGTCTCTTTTTCTGCACATCCCCTCATCAACAGTCCTACAGTAAATTCGAAATGTTATTCACATTCATTGACCTTTTCCTCAAGGTCCATTTACATCACATATTCACATTTATGAGTTTTCCATAGTTCTTGGCCAGTCCAGTTATATTTACAAGTTGGGGTAACAGGGTGTTACAATTCCCTCCCCCTTAAAAGGAACATTGTCCACAATGTTCTTTTCTATTAACATGAATTGCATATACGAAAGTAAAAAAAATCGGATATGCCAGTTTCATGGCATCTTCCATCTCCGAGGTAGCCTCATCTGGGCCAAAATGTTTCCACTGCACCTTGACCTATGCAATGGTTCTGTTCTGGAGTCTAGTTTCCTTTTTGTCCAATATGCATTGGGGTTCTGGTAGAAATTCTCCCTCCAGTTCCACCTGGATCACAGACCAGTCAATTATATGATTAGCATCATGTACATATTTCTTCAATAGTGAAACATGGAAAACACTATGTGCTTTTACTGTGGGAGGAAGTGCTAGCCGATAGACTACAGGTCCCACTCTGTCTAGAACCTCAAAGGGTCCACAATACCGGGGTGCCAATTTGGCACAAGCTCCCATTTTTCAGGGAACTCCTTTAGGGCTTAATTATGAGATATACATGATCTCCTATTTGGAACTCTCTTGGAGTTCTCTTTTGATCAGCATAACTTTTCTACTGGTTCTGAGCAACCTTCAGAATTTGTTTTATCTGAGTCACTTGTTGTTCCATTTCTTTCAACATGTCAGTTCCAAAAGAAATCCTATTTACAGGATTACTCCAGCTGACTGGGGTATTACACTCTCTACCATAGAGGACCTCGGATGGACTCATCTTCAAGGACGCTTGATAGCCATTGTTGTAGGCGAATTCTACCAATGGCAGGTAGTCTTCCCATTTCCTAGGTTGATGCATCACATGGATCCTTAACATATCCTCTAATATCCGATTCACTCTTTCTGTCTGTCCATCGGTTTGAGGGTGATAGACAGTACTAAACAACAATTTGGTCTCTAAACCCGCCATCAGTGATATTCAGAATTTGGAAGTGAATTTTGTGTCTCTGTCAGATATTATCTCTCTCGGCATGCCGTGCAGTTGGAACACCTCTTTCATGAATACCTGTGTGATATCTATCACCTTATAGGTCGATTTGACGGGAATGAAATGAGCAGACTTGCTTCGTTTATCCACCACTACCATAATGGCATCATTCTGTTTGGTTGAAGTTGGCAATCCAGTGATAAAGTCCATGGAGGTGGTTTCCCATTTCCATTCTGGGATGGATAAAGGGTGTAGTAGTCCTGCTGGATGTCGATGTTTTGTTTTAACCTGTTGGCATTCTATGCATTGGGCCAAATATTTGGCTGTGTCCTTCTTCAATCCTGGCCAACAAAATTGCTTCTGTGTGGCAATAATCATTTTCTGGTATCCTGGGTGACCAGTGTAGGGTCTTTTATGTAGTTCATCCATGATGAACCTCTTCAAGTCGTCACGATTTGGAATGTACATTCTATCTCTGTAGGTGAGCAAACCTCCTTTGGACATCTGATAGCCTTCATATTTTGCTCCAGCGGGTTCTTGCTGTAGGTATAGAGTCACATTTCGAACAAAGGGATCTGTTTCTTGTGCCTCTTTAACTCTGTTCTTGACATCTATCTCACAGGTACTCACCACTACCAGGTGAATAGTTCTCATGCTTCCGCTAAGGGCATCGGCCACCCTATTCTCTCTCCCTTTAATGTGTTTGATTTCGAAGTCAAATTCGCTCAGGAGGGCCATCCATCTGGCTTGTCTAGCATTAATCTTGGGTTGATCAAACAAATACCGCAATCCACAATGATCCGTCATCAGTACAAACTTCCTTCCCAGGAGGTAATGCCTCCACATTTTCAAGGCGTGCACTATGGCAGCCAGTTCTAGATCATGAGTCACATAGTTGACTTCATGTTCATTCAATTTTCGGGATTCATAGCAGATCACCTTTCCTTCCTACATAAGGACTCCCCCGAGTCCTTCCTTACAGGCATCTGTGCACACTAGGAAGTCAGCTTCTGGGTCAACTATTTTTAACATAGGTGCATGGGTTAGTAGATGTTTCAAGAATTGAAATCTTTCTTCGCATTGCTGTGTCCACATAAATTTTGTTCCCTTCTTCTGGAGGGCAGTGATTGGACAACCAATCTTGGAGAAATATTTTATAAATCTTTTATAGTATCCCACCAATCCCATAAAGGATCTGATGTCTGAGACATCCTTTGGGGTAGGCCATTCCATGATAGACCTGATCTTGTCAGGGTCTACTGCTACCCCTTCTTTGGATAGAACATGTCCCAAGTAATGTATTTTCTTCTGAAAGAAGTCACACTTGCTGAATTTAGCATAGAGTTGATGCTCTCTTAGCACTTGCAACACAAGTCTAAGATGTTCTTTCTATTCTTAGAGTAGATTAATATGTCATCAATGAAAACTAGTACAAATTTATCTAAAAATTTACTGAGTACATTGTTCATTAAGCACATGAAAGTGGAAGAGGCATTGGTTAACCCAAATGGCACTACCACAAACTCATAGTGACCATACTGTGTCCGGAAAGCGGTTTTATGGATGTCTTCACCCTTAATTCGGACTTGATGGTATTCCGACCTCAAGTCAATTTTTGAGAAAATAGACGCACCTCCCAACTGATCGAATAGATCATCGATCCTAGGCAAGGGGTATTTGTTCTTTATAGTTACTTTATTAAGTTGTTGGTAATCTATACACAGTCTAAGGGTGCCATCCTTCTTTTTCACAAACAGGACCGGTGCTCCCCATGGGGACACGTTGGGTCGAATATAACCCTTATCCATCATTTATTTCAATTGTAACTTGAGTTATACTAACTCAGGTGTGCTCATTCGGTAAGGTGTCCTAGACATCGGCACTGCTCCTAGTGTGTGTTCTATTGAGAAGTCAATGTCTCTTCTTGGAGGTAAGCTGGGTACCTCCTCCAGGAACACATCTTTGTATTCCCTCAAGACAGGGTGATCATCAGGGCTTGGTTTAGCACCTTCAATTGTTTCCAACACTTGTATTACATATAGGGGACATCCCTTTCGGCAATACTTTCTCATTTGTAGGGCTGAGATTTGTCTCACCAAGACCGGTTTTTGGATCCCTTGGAGGGTTATCCTTTGTCCTTCTTTGCTCACACATTCTAAGGTTTTATGGTAACAGTCCAATTTGACTTTATGGGCGGCCAGCCAGTCCATACCAATCAACAGGTCGTATGACCCCAGGGGTAATACAGTAAGGGTTGCTTGGGTGAGGATTTTACCCAACATTAACTGGCAGGCTAGTATCAACTCTACCACCTTTCTTTTGGTACCAGTGGCTAACTGTACCAACCATGGTTTAGTTTGCTTCTATGGTTGTAGTTTTCACTTATCAACAACTCTAGGAGATATATAACTCAAATTTGAACCAGGGTCAATCAAAAAAGACACCAGATGGTTAAAAATCATACCTTCTATTTCCACCACTGAAGCTTGGTGGTCAGCTTGTTTATTATCCAAGGCTGCATAGATCTATGGCACACTCCTTGCCACATCATTGACCGTGGTAGCTTCCTGCATGTTATAAATTTTCTGACTATTCTGTTGTCGGTGTGGACACTCTCTCTGGAGATGTTCTCCTCCGCAATCCCAACATTCCAAAGGTTTCCTCTTTGGGTTATCAGTCTTTACTGGTATAGGTACAGAAGTTTTATTTCTGTCCACCGAGGGAAAGTTCTGTTGGAGTACACTCCGAGTTGGAAAGTTCATTCTGGGGTTCTTATTGTAGTTCTTAAATCCTGAGGATTTGCTCCCCTTTTTTTGAAATCTTGATCCACTCTTCTGTTTCCAATCTCCATGAGACTTTGCCCGATGTCCATATTGTTCATGACAATATGTTTCCTTTCTTATGGTGTCTTCTAAGGTCCTTGGCTCGTCAAATTCAATTCGGTTCCAGTATTCCTTGGGTAGCCCACTAATGAAGCATTGTGCCTTCACCTTCTCTGCTTTGATGTAGGGTACATATCTCTGTAAGTCAAGGAATTTGTTGACATACTCCTCCATAGTAAGTTGTCCCAGTTTGAGTTCATAAAAATCTTTAACCTTCTCGCCGAAATACCTTTCCGACAAATACTTCTTCCGAAAGTACTTCTCAAATTGTTTCCAAGACAGGTCCTCCTCACGGAACCCTTTCATATTCTTAAGGTCTTCCCACCAGATGGAAGCCTTTCCATTCAGATTGAAAGTGGCCACTCGAGCCTTCAAGTTCTCTGAGAAATCATGGACTTTGAAATATTTCTTCAGTCCAAGTAGCCAAGCCTCAGCTTCCTCTCCCTTCTTTATCTCGCCATCGAAGGAGGGAAGTTTGGCCTTTTTGAATTCCTCAAATTTCTTACTCTTGGTAGTCTTTTGCTTTTTCTGTTTCTTTTGAGAATAGGAACTGGTCCTGCTGCTGGAAGAGCCTTCTGAATCAATAGCTTCCTTCTCAGTGGAATCATCTAGTACTGTTCCTTTACCTCTTGGGTGGACCTTTCTGGATGTGCTTCTCTCAGTGTGGCCACTAACACGACCACGATTCTGCATCTCAGGTTCATGTTGCATTTTTCATTGTAGGTCAGATAAGGTCTGTAGTAGAACTGCATTAATTTCGGTTTGATTTTTTTTTTCTTTCATCATCCTTTCATTATCGGCCTTGCAGCTTTGCAACTCAACCATGAGACTCCTCACAGTCTCAGCTAGGTCTGGAGGGGTTCCTATTGCTCTTCTTTCATCAGACTCTTTGTCACTGTTGTGGGAGCCTTCTCCCACCTCTTGGTGAGTCACCATACTCTGCGTCTATAGATTCCTACAGTTGATCGTCCGCTTGAGTGAAAAGACAAACGCTGGTTATTAATCAAGAGTTAAATTCATTTTATAATCTGTGCATAATTTCATAACTCTTTCACATGCATACACAGTCTGGCTTTCATATTCTAATTTTTTTTTTTTTAAATGTTGGACAAGATAGTTAAGTCAGGGGGTTACTCCTCATAGGAGCACTTCAAACAGAGTTTATGCGCGAATCGTGCATGAGCCCAATCAGGCCGAGTGTTGTAACCATGCTCTGATACCACTTTGTAGCATACCCACTACCTAAATCAAACTTTTTTGTTTAGTTCTCAACAATGAGAATCCTCAAAGCTTGCATCAGCAAAATGCTAACCCTGAGCAACGGGTCTTACATTCGCCTATACAGCTCTCTGCACCTAACCGTGGTCTTCTCCTGGTGACAATTTCAAGTTTTCGGGGTTTTTCCTTTTCTAATGTCGAGGGTTCCTATGCCCTCGATTCTCCGATCTCTGATGAGCTCTCTTCCAGCCTCAACCCCTCTGGGATATAGCCTGGTCTACACAACCGTGCTCACGATATTGCAGCCTTACCTCCTCATCGGGGTTTCAGACTTTCCAATGACGAAATGCAAACATTCCCAGGACTCGCGATTCCCCGAATCCCAACGTGCTCCTTTTTCATTATCCCTTCCTGACTATAGGCCTCGAACCATATGACCGTTAACCTATGACCACGTTCTTATCTCTTATTGGGGTTTGGGATTTCGCATGTCAAAATGCACCAAACCTCTTGTCAACAGGATCCCCGATTTCCTGATGCACAATTTCATCGATGTGCGCCCCTTCTACCCTGGCTCCTGGTCCATATGACCAGAATTCATGAGACCACTACCATATGTCATTAGGAAACCCTCTCATCGGGGTTTCAGGGTTTGCGATGCCCAGATGCATACACCCACAAGATTCCTAATTCCTCGAATCCTGATCCTCCATCGTGCTGATAGCTGGCCTCCACTATGGCATTGTCTTCTGCCTTGGCTGTGCGGACAACTGGCCCCCCACTGATCGGGGTTTTGCGTTTCACGATTTCGAAAGGAGTAAACACCACATCCACGTGATTCCCGATATCTTGATGAACCAAACATCGATGGATGGATTCCCTACTTGGGACTTTCTCGATATCTCTGATCTCCTCCACGCATCCCTCCAAATGGGCGGTCCCGATTCTGTCGGGATTTTGGGACTTTCGATGTCCTGGTTCCTTTGACCTTAGGAACGCCAATTTCCCAAATTTTTTGACTCTCGTTAGGTTTTGACACCTGTCCTCCACTAGCTCCAACTGTGGCCCACACAACTCTCCTGTCGAGAGTTCGCATATCGCGATTCCAAACTGCAAGGGTTTCTTTCCTTTGAAAACCTCGATGCTTCGAACTCCAACTCCTCGGAATCTCCTGACACATGTCTCACTGATGGACGACTCTAATCTCGCCGAGTTATCGCGGATCGTGATTCCAAGCGGAAAAATTTCTTCACTTTCGGAATTCCTGATAACTTTGATATCCCGATGAATTTTTAGGGACTCTCCTCTGTTCACTAAGGTTTAACCCCAGTGTAACTCCCACCAGATCTAACAGTTGACAGGGGTTCAACTGCTGATCCAATGGTTCATTAGGATTTCAAGCTTGGACTTTGATGTGGCCGTAACCTCCTCTCACCTCAGTGAGATCCAATGGTTCTGATGCCACTTTATGCACTCTTTCACTACTTTGTGGATGGGGAAAAATCCACGGTTCGGATGTTCTCATGGAACATGGGGATCTACGGCCCTAGACTCTCCACTACCCATGAAGACACAGGAAAATCAGGTGGTAAGGCCTTTAACTCCCTACCTTCTCCTGCTAATCTAACGTTCGTGGGGAAACTGTGGATTTCCCGACGAATTCTCATCTGTAGATTATCCTGCTAATCTAATGGTCGTGGGGAAACTGTGGATTTCCCGATGAATTCTCATCCGTAGATTCGATATTCCTTCGTTAAGCTACCATCTCAGGTTTTTTAAGAGGATCATTCCCCCTCGTATAGGGTTATTAAGACTGGCACTTTCAAGTTCATATTCCAGGTTCTGGGTAAACCTTTCCAAGGAGGAAATCTCTTCAAAAGATATATTTCGGGGCTTTCCTGGATATGGGTGAAGGTAAACAACTTCCTGTGAACGGGCTGGAAGCGTAACATAGTTCAGGATAGGCATAATTAGATTCAGTTTATCAACGTGAGTCATGCATGGCTTCCTCTATTATAAGCATATGCCTATTAATTATTATCAAAACACTGCACAGACGTTCTTATACAAGAATTCATTTACAATTTCACAGGTCTATGAGCATATACATATATGTATCATTCTATGAATTTCAAGAGGCAATATGTAAACAAAACACTTATCAGAAGTGACTTCAGAAATGGGTGCAACTGCTAAGAGGGGTGCTCATTTCCAAAAAACTGTAGGCTCAATGACTCCCAATGGATTTACCACTAGCCTTCCCCGAGATGAGACCACGATGCTCTGAGACTGCATCTCTCTTCCTTCCAGTGACCAGGAGCGAAGGTTGCAATCCTTCCTCTCTGCTATCACTCACTCTGCGTAATGCCAGAGTTCCCCTCGCGTTTTCCCTCCTAATCGCTTCTACCATATGCCTTATCCTCTCGCGAGGTTACGTGTGGCATGATTACCCTCGCGCTAATTAGGCCTGATGGCTCTACGGATGGGCGGTTCACCATCCCATCCCTCATCAAGCCATCTTCGACGTTTGTGCTTTATTTTGTTCCTACTCTAGTTTCTTCTTCTTATGATGAAAGTGAGGATGATAATCCACCTCCGCCTACTGACATTCCTCTATATGAGTCCTTTGAACTTGAACAAGCACTAGTTCCACTGCTTCCTAGATGGGTCTATTCAACACGAGAAGCAGTTGGTGATCTTGTTGTTGATCCTTCAAATCAGCATCAAACACGTTCACAGTTCCAGCAAGCCTCTTCTCTATTGGCTCAAGTTTCAGAAACTCATGATCCAGAGACATTGCAGAAGCTTCAGGTCATCCATATTGGGATACAACAATGAATGAAGAGTATCGTTCTTTAATGGAAA
>CBVK0100286748.1:0-22181 GCA_900067695.1 Picea abies
GGGTTGACATCAATGACAACCAACCTTAATCAACAATCTCCCCCTATGGAATTGAGAGCAACACTCTAATGCAATACTAAAGTCATATCACTCATTCTCCCCCTGGAACCATGCCTTTATCCTCTGTATCTGATAAATTTGATTCCCCTAGAACCATGCCTCTATCCTCTGCATCTGATAAATCTGCTCCCCCTGGAACCATGCCTCTGTCCTCTGCATCTGATAAATCTCTCCCCATTTGTCATCAATGGCAAAGGTATCTTTCCATCTGGGGCTACTCCCCCTAACATACTGTCCTCTTATGGTGCTTCCTCATGTACATCTAAGACATATAAGATAAGCATTCAAAGAGCATTAAAAAATCATTCATTTTTGGAGTAGAAATAACTCCAAGTCTTTGGTGAAGATATTCAAAGGCTTCCCATGGAAGTGGTTTTGTAAAGATGTCTGCCACTTGTTCTTTTATGCCCACATACTCAACTCTGATGTTGTTTTTTGCAACCTGTTCTTGTAGAAAGTGATACTTGATTGGAATGGGCATCATTAGAGTAGGCATGACAACTTTCTCGCGTCGGTTTAATGGATCCTTCAGTGCACACGGATGGCGATGGTATAGGAGGCATGCGCAAGGTCATTTCAGCTCCTTTGGTGCCCCTCCACTTTCTCCAGGTATGTTATGGCTCTTTCCATTCGGTCCAGATCTTGTGTTTTGGCTTTTGTCCTGTTGTTCTCCACGCTCTGCGAACTCTCAGGCCGCTTAGAGTTTGTTTCATCTCCACGACCATGCCACAAGAGCATGGTAAGCCCAAGAGAGGGCCCTCTTGATACAACTATGCTTCCAGGAAGAAAAGAATTTATAGACTTTCCCAGGTGTGTTCGACCTCTCTGATATGCCAGGATAGAGGGCACGACGAGCCTCCAATGGCCATTGTAGAAGAAGATATTCCAACATATCCAATTATCATTCTGTCAGCCTCCCTTCTATATATTGTTCTAGACCCCCATGACTCGCCTAGCACCAGCCATTCCATCCGTGCTGCAGGTTGTACCTTGGACTGAGAGACTTGCATAATTTAGGAAGAAATCCTATTGGTCAACCGCCCATTGGAGACTCCACCTCTCTCCTCAACTCTGGAGCGAGACTCACACTCCACTTGTCTCCTCGTGCCAAAACATTTGGAACTCATATTTGAGATTCACATGGATATGAAAGATCAACTACACAAGCATACATTGCTTAGCAACCATCTCGACATTATGTATGATGTGCTCTGAGTTCGCAGAGCCAACAACAATGCGCAACCGTATGTTTTCACTCCTCATGGTAGAACTCATGCCGACACATGTTTCACTAGTTCATCCAATGCTTAGTCCTTTTTCTTTTAGCTATATGCATTGTTTTTGTAAAAATATGTAGAAGTTTACATTTTCCTCTTCATAATTCTCTCCTCTTGCTTAGACAATTTAGACCTTAAAATTCACTACCACTTACTCTGGTTTCCATTTGTTTGGCGAAATAGGTGACAAATTTTTTCCATGATCTAGATAGAACAACAGGTCACCAACTATTCTGATTTCCACTTGTTTGGTGGAACATGTGGTAGACCTCCAGACATGGTTCCATTATGTATGATTACAACAGAATTTTGAGACAACAAAACTTTTTATTTACCAAAAAAAATATTCAATAAAAAAAACCATTACAACAAAATATCGTATTAATATCATTGTGTTGTTTTTGGTTTATCTTTAGAGGATTTTTCCATAAATATGATGATAACATGATATTGATTTCCACTTTTCCCATTATTTTTTTTTTTTGTGAAGGTGTTCTCACATGTGATCACTGTGTGGTAATGACAATACAAACAAAAGCATGTGTGTTCTTCTATTCAAGCCATTTGTAGATTCTTATATTTCCTTTTACCTGAAGTCAAAGAGGCACATTCGATGAATGTTCAATCATGATTCACTCTCTCTGAGCATATCACATGGCCACTCTAAAACTATTTCCACTTTTAACAAGAGTTTTTCCAAGATAGAAATACAATATATTTCAATCTCAAGTATACATTGTACAATGTGCATGAAAAACAATGCCATTAAGTTTTATGCATTTCAATCGTTAATTTAATTACACTTACAACAACATTCTAATTTTTTGAATGAAGCTAAATGGATATTATTGTGAAGCTAACTTCAGTTTGTTTTCACATGGGTGAATCAAGCATAGGATCACCATTGATTTGCGCCTCTCAAAATGCAAGCACGCCTACCAGAGGAGCATTGATGTATGCCATATGATGTAAACAAGTTCTTCCACATCTGTAAATGGGTTCTTCCTCATCTGTAAAATAACATTCATATATATTCCAAACCATCCTGACTGAATAAAAATCAATCATATATATATATATATATATATATATATATATATATATATATAGAATATATATATATATATATATATATATATATATATATATATATGAAATTTTGCAGGCCAACTTTTAAGGAATGGATAAATCTTCCAAGATCGTCTAAAATAATTAATCCTGCTTATTCTAGAGCTTTCTTTGAATTTCCTCGATGGTTTGCAAACCACTGTCCCATCGTTCTATTGACTCCAATTCCAATCATACAGAATGAGGCCACATAAATTAATAATGTTTTAGTTATTATATGCTTATTAGTCCCTACCGTAGGCATAGAGGGACTATAGCGATCGATAATTTGTTGACTACATATTAGTTTGTCCTTTGACCACAAATATTTGCATAATATGTACTGTTGGAGCTAGGGAACTAAAAACATAGATTTTTATATAATAAAAAGTACCATATATGTACTAATCTGATTGGATAAGAGATTGGAGGTCTTATTGCCAGCTTCACTATTCCCAATGTTTTATATGGTAACATATCCAAACTTTTTTATCGTATAAAGCCTTTTTGAATCATGTATTTTTCCTATGTATTTCTTTAAGGGGGATTAATGCTAGCATTAGTTCGAATGTTTGTATTAGAATTTTTTGCTACTTGAAGATATCCGTAAGTTTTTATTTGTACTAATCATATTGAAATGTTCAGATATCCAAGCTTTGTAGTGATCGAGAATTCCAAAGTTTATAACGTCTTTGCCGCATGTATTTGTATTGAAATGTATTGACACTTTTTTTAAGGTGCTTGAATATGCCTGGCAGCTTAAATGTTTACATGATGCGAGGTCCTCCAATAGGTCTGATAGCTTAAATGTTTGCATCGCGAGGTCCTTACACAACCTGATAGCCTTAAATGTTTATCTAAATACGTTTCACAGAGTACATTTTTCCTCGAAATTTTCCATACAATCTTGTAGCAATTTTGCACAATATTGTTGTCCACTGCCAGTTGGATAGGCATTCTATGTTTCATCCTTCTTCTAGATTTGCAATGCAATTTCGTCATCGTTGAAGCTACATACATTATTTACTGGTTTGG
Organism: Picea abies; assembly: GCA_900067695.1. Lineage (NCBI taxonomy): Eukaryota > Viridiplantae > Streptophyta > Pinopsida > Pinales > Pinaceae > Picea > Picea abies. Next base: position 3,480 of record CBVK0100286748.1, read on the forward strand.
TGAGTGCTTCTTTTTCACTGGTTCGTCGGTTGCTACTTGTTGTTGTTTGGTTCACAATTCGACCTGTGCTTCTGCCTTTCATCGTTTCAGAGTAAGTTTCCATGCAACAGTTTCATTTTTTGTTCCTTGTTTGATGTTCAGTGTTTGTAGTTTGGAAGTAAGAATGTTTGCTTATTTCTACTGGCATTGTCATCGTATGTTTCTGGTTCCTTTTGTGCTTCGACTTCATTTTCGTAATCATTGGAGATAAATATGTTGTTTACTGGTTCGATGGTGTTGCTTGTTCACTGGTTCGTTGGTTCATGGGTTGCTGGTTATGTTTGTTTGGCTCAGGATTACGCTTTGGGGCCATGGGGATGCAATTGGGCATCTTCGTGCTTTCTCTCTATTTTGGTGCTTGCTATTTTCTTTTCTTTGATTCGTCTTTGCAGGGTTGGGGTCCTGTGCTGCTGGTTGGAGCTGTTTTTTTTTATTGGATTATTATTGTTTTTTGGCCGCTTTACGGTGTTCATCCCCTGCACCCACAAGTCGACATGCAATTGTATTATTTTCCTTGTTTGGTGAGGTTGATATCTATTCTGCTATGAGATTTTGTTGGTGCTTTAGTGCTGGCATGAAAAAAAATAGTTGCATGAAAAATACTTTGAGAAGTACATGTGCAATTGCAATATCCACTGTTTTTTTGTTAAAATAAAGCATACACAAGCTGTGTTTATAAACCATGTTTGGTCAAATGTGCCCCTATGAGAATACATTCTCTTTGTCCTTTACATATACTGGTGATAAAACGACGGAGTCTTGACTGCATCGCTTGAAGAGGATATAGAAAGGTGCATGCTTGTACTGTTATTTCATATTGCATTTTTTTGTATTTCATTTATTATCTGTATATGTGTTCACCTGGTTTATTGTATCTTCATTACATGCATTCCTGCATACTAACCTACTTCATGTCCGTTGTGTTTTCACTGCATTGCTACATTTAAACAAACAAAATGACTGGAGAGGAAAATGAACTGTTTGGCGGGAATGTAGCTGAGAAATTACAGAAGTGGATACATGTGCTCTTATTTCATATTCTAGTGTTCATTTTTTTCATTTACTGTCTATATATTTGTTGTGATTGTTCTACTTCTTTTCACCTTTTTTTTATTTTTATTTTTTTCCCCTTCTTTTCTTCCTTCAAATATAATATATTCTGCGTATTTTGCTTGTTGTTAAATTGGAATAATTAGACCTATTTCTCTTTCTTTTACATGTTTGTGTTCATACTAACTTGCCTTCATGTCCATTGCATATTTGGTGTTGGTACCTTGGAAGAAACAAGTTGGTTGGACAGGAAGATGAATTGTTATGTGCAACAATAGAGGGTTCTATGGTACAATCTTCTAAAAGGTATACCAACTGTGCTGTAAATTAAATATACAAACAGGGTGTGGGAATATAATGTTAGACTTGAAAATGATGGCTTGGCAACAATGGCCCTTTCTGCCCCCCCTATTTCTACTTTTCCATTTACTATTATCCCTTTTGTTTTCTAATTTATCTGCTTAGTGGTCTTTCTAAAAATGCCTTGGTGCGCTGGTTGGTGGACTAATGGTTTCGCATCTATGGTCTCTCTTCTACCTTATTCCATACTTACCCACTTTGTCAATTGCGAGTGCAGGTCTTGCGGGTTCAAGATTTCTCCCTTGTCTTCTGGGGGTCCGCGATATATAGATTGGCTGTGGTGCCCCACCCTCATGCTCTGTTTACTGTTACACATTTTTCCAATTAAAAAAATCAGATGCATATAGTTTTACTCTTATTTAGTCCTTTTAATGGATAGTATACAATGCATATGCTTATTTAGTCCTGATGTTCATCTGCACATGATTGCATTGGAAAAAGTTGGACTGGTGACATGGCCATGACCAGTCAGTCATCCGAGACATCAGCAGATCGACAAGGCCAAAGGTAAAGATGCATACACTTTGCTCTTAGTATGTTTACCAGACAAATATCCTCAGTTGTTTATTCATCTATGACATGGTGAATATGTTGATTTCATCTGCAATGCATGGTTTGCAGTTCACAAGAAGTATCAACAAGTACAAGCGAGACGCTGAACATAATGCATGTTCCGCAAACTAAGAGGTGTGGCTGCAAAACTCTAGCTCCATAGTTCATCGAAGCTATGAGTGTACTTGTATATTTATGCTACTGAAAGAATAATATAAAAACAAAAATGCACACTACCATTCACTTTAATTTTCCTGTTCAAAAATTGTCACCAGGTTTATAGTTGTATCACCCAAAGTACTATCAATAGAGGTCTTGAATAGCTGTCAAACTGGACAAGTGTTCATCGGGGACATAATGGTCGTCTATAGAACCTACTTGGACAATGCAAACAAAACTAGATCCATTATGCATGATGACATGACAGACAAGGAGGACATGATGATAGTGACACTCAGTATTCCTACACAGCTTCTCCAGAAACATGCAGAAAAGATATTGCCGAGTAATGGGATATCCATTACAAATTTTAATATATTGCCCAAAACAGTATATGACCATGGTGATTGTGATCGAATTATTTCACTCAATGAAATAGGTACTGTGGAAAAAATTCTCGTTGTTTGTTCATAATATCGTTTCTTCCTGGACGCAACTATCAACCAAATTACACAGAGTAGTGATATTTACCCAATCGGAACCATTGGCAGAACTATCACACTAGTGAGAAAACTTGGCTCGCAACACATTCTCCATATAAAAGATGGAGAGTCGAACAACGACAAGGCAATGGTACCACTTTCCATATCCTCTTTTGTCCTTTACTTTCACATGTGCATGTATCTCGGGTAAGTTACACAAATATTGCATTGTTCCATGTTGCAGCTGCAATTGTTCGATACCTAGTCAAATTTGTTTTCGTCAATGGAGAAGCAACTGCATAGAGGGAAGTTTCCACTTATGCTCTTCAAAAATATAACAAAGAAAAGGGATGTTAGAGAAAGGATCTTTTAGACAACCTAGGCAACGTTTGTAATATAGTTGCGAGGAGATATAGTACATGATCTGAAGAAACTAGCTAGCTCTACAACTGTTGTGCATATACATCCACAAAATCATCCTCACTTTGCTTATACAAATAGCCTTCACCAATTTTTTGTGGCTTGTTTTATTTATTTTTTATTTTTTAGAGGGGGGGGGTGTAGTTGTGTATTATATTGTTCAATGTATTAATTACTATGCTCGGGTTCCCAGGTTGAAGGTGTTTTAGTTGCAGCGAATGCATACTCAACCCCCTTTGAACCTGTATGTGCGAAATGAAAATCTCCTTCTTCTGCCTCCACTTTGATAAGTGATGATACGATTGATTGTCTGAGATGCGGTGAAAAATGTGCATATATATATGGAAATTGCCTCAATGCTGCCATCTAAACCATGGGCAACACAACTGTGCATTGTACGGTTAGGTAGCCTCTGTTACAAAATGTGCTTCCTAAGTTGGAATAATTTTCGTATGAAACATATCTACAGAAAAAGGCAAGCAATGTCTACATGATGCACGATTTTTGGATACACAATAAATTTACCTTAAATGAGGACAATGAAATTTTTCATATCGGCTGAAGAAGGGAAAAAAAATATCAAACTTTGGCAGGAAATGAAAATACCTCATGTGTCTCTGTAATATTTATTCAACATCTAGATCAATGTTCATTAGACTCAACTACTTGGGATTGCATGCACATAATATTGTTCGGTCCAAAAATGGGAATCATGGAAGAAAACCCCATATATCCCATGGCCCTAGTTATTTTATACTAGGTACATATACCAGATGTAAGAGAAAATGAATGCCATGACATCTTTTCTTTGTATATCAAATTGTTTGATGCAAAGGTCGATGCATCCTGCTCTATGGAACCTTGTGGGAACTTGCTTGCAGCCTGTTTGGAGTTTAGTTGGTTCTTGGTTGTATGCTTTGTCTACCAATTTGTATATCGTGGGACTCCTAGTGTTGTTTGGAGGACACGAAACAATAGAATTGCAATTTTTTAGCCAACTAGCTCGCAAATCCACCTGATAATTTCTATGGCGTTGTGATGCAACTGTAGTATGTGGCTTGTTTTATCATTTTTCCTTGATCGATGAACTTGGTAAAATTAATCTCCTGGAATAATTTGAAATCAATGAATGTATATTGTGCGAAGTCCAATTTTGCTATCATATAAACAAGAGGCCCTGAAAATTCGAATTGGTCGTTGTTATTCTTGTGGTGATAGATTTTTTTTTTTTTCCTTCATTTCTTTTAAAATACATGGCCCCAGTTATTTTCTACTAGGTACATATACCAGATGTAAGAGAAAACGGATACCACGATGGCTTTTCTTTGTATATCAAATTGTTTGATGCAAAGGTCGATGTGTCCTGCTCTATGGAACCTTGTGGGAACTTGCTTGCGGCCTATTTGGAGTTTAATTGGTTCTTGGTTGTATTCTTCATCTGTCAATTTGTATATCGTGGGACTCCAAGTGTTGTTTGGATGATAGAGAACAATAGAATTGCAATGTTTTAGCAAGCTAGTGACGCAGGAGCATCGCCAACTCATCAAGCGAGCCAACACATCAAGTGGAAGACAGCTGGACAAGCCATCACACATTTTGAAAACACTTTGGAAATTGTTGCATGATCTTAAATGAATCATTTAAGAGACAACGCACTTGTATATTGTAATGGACCTTGAGCCTTTAAGCTCTCGTCCGTAGGTAGATAGACGTCATTTACTTTAGTTAATGCTGGTAGGTAGATTTTAATTGTAGATTTGATAGTTTTAGAGTTCGAGAGGGAAAACGGATATAGACACCCTCATTGTATCATTGTATTATTATTCATTTCAGAAATCGAAAGCAGGAGCAAGAAGAGAAGAGAAAACAAAGAACCGTGTAGAGAACATCCATGTACAGATATTGAATAAATAAAAAAAAGCTTTGATTCAATTTCATGGTTATGTGTCTATTCTTTGTGTGTTAAAGTTATGATCATGAATGTTTGCTTCCTGCCATACATGTGTTTTTTATGCTGTGTATGTGATTTCATGGTTGAATTGAAGTCTAAAGGGAAGGAGAAATTAGTTTCAATTGTTTCTCTACTATGAACCAGAGAATTCCTGCAAGGGGTGCAGTCGAATTTGTCCGCAAGGAGTGCGTTGACAGAAGGGTTCACTTAGAGGAAACTTTTGTTCTCATTTCCTCGAGGGTGTAGATAGGCACAGTGCCGTGAAAGGAGTGCGCAGGCCTAGTTAAATCTCAGAGTTGCGATACTGAGTAAAGTATTGAAGGATTGTTGCTGTAGGAGTGCGCAGGGTCAAAAGGTTTCAACACTTAGACAAAGTTGAATATTTGTCGCAAGGAGTGTGTGAAAAGTTCCTTCTAAGAAATTGAGAATCGCAAGGAAGCTCAGGAGGAGTAGACCTTCGAACTCATTGAGGGATAAGCACAGGGGAAGTTGTCGTTAAAGGTTCAGAGAAGCATCGCAGAGTTGCGAGCAGGTGAACGAGTCTCATGGAGAGACACTTCTTCCTTTTCGTGGGTTTCACAAGGAAGAACAGATGAACGAAATCATCTGAGGAGATTTTGCGAAGTTTCGTGGGCCGTTGGATCTTACGGAGGTGCAAGGAGGTTACGATGGAAGCATCTGAAAGTTTTAGGCCTAGGAGGGTAGAGAATTGATACACGTCGGCCAGGACCGGTGTGTTAGTCGCGAGATCGCCTATCGGGGTCTCGTGAGAAAAGTGTCGAAGAGTTGACAGCGGGAGTCACGAAGTCGTGAGGTACGATATCCCGACAGTGACATAATCCATGTGGGACCACAGAAGTGAGTGGAGAACAGGTGGCGGAGATCAGGAGATCTCGCGAACTCGGGGTTCACAAGGTGAGGACTCAAACCTTGGGTACTCCAAGCCACGAAGAAGCGAGGGTGCGAAGTAGCGAAAGTTTGACAAGATCGCATCAAAGTTTCAGCACATCGTGAGTTGGGAGTTGGAAATCTGAGAACTTGGCATCGCGAGTAGTGAGGTCATGATAGATCGAAGTCCCGATAAGGCGAGAGGAAGTTAGCGTTGACTGACACATCGGGTCTCGGGGATTCGAGAGCCCAGCGAGTAACCGAGAACTTGTGAATCCGCGAGTTCCGATCCTCCGAAGTTATAGAAAGGAGGATCACGTGGAACAGGACTGTGGGTGTAGATTTCCTGATAGGGAAATAGAAGAACTGTTGACTTCTTTGGGCCGAGGAAGAAGAGAAGGTCCCGGTGACAGCAGACGTGTTGGGTGGCACGTTTGCGTCAGAGTGGTATCAGAGCGGGATTAACTCTTTTTTTTTTGTAGCAGAGAGAGAGGAGAATTTTCCATGCCGCCTAGAAGAGAAAGACAATCACCCGAGACAGAAGATAGGGAGGTGAGAAGAAGAGGTAGGCCAGTAGGAAATCCAGAAATGGAGAGACAGATGAGATATCTTCGAGCAAGACTCGAGGAGATGGAAATAGCGCAGAAATGAACAGCCAGTGCTATAGATCTAAGTGACTCCGAAGGTGAAGTTGAGGCTGAACGCGAGGAGGAAGTTACAACTGAAGGTGAAAATGGATATTCTAGTTTACGAGGGGAATCTGGATGCAGAGGAGCTACTAGACTAGATTAGAGCTCTTGACACCTACTTCAACTATGAAGATATCGAAGAGTATAGGAAGGTCAGACATGCTGTCATGCGCTTGAAAGGACATGCAACATTGTGGTGGGACGAGCTACAAGTTGACAGACATTGCAAAGGAAAACAGAAGATCAAGAGTTGGGATTGGATGATCGCGAAGATGAAAGAGAAGTTCATCCCAAGGGATTACCAAATTACTCTGTTCAGGAAAATGCAGAACCTGAGACAGAAACTGATGACAGTGAAAGAATACACTGAGGAATTATATCGACTGAACATCAGAGCAGGTCATTGGGAGAGCGATGATGAGAAGGTTGCCAGATATCTGAATGGTCTGAGATATGACATTCAGGATGAACTGAGCATGGTAACCATTCAAACGGTGGAGGATGCTTATCAGATGGCTCTGAAAGTAGAGGAGAAGCTGAGCCATAAGCAAGGTCAGCGAGGGCGAGGCAGAAGTCAGCCCAGGGGCAAGACAGTTGTCCAGGAGAAATTCCAGAAGCCCAAGGAGGAATGGAAGAAACCTCAGGGTAGAGTAGAAAGATGTGGTACCTCACAGAAGGGACCATACATTGAACAGAGAGGGCAACATAATGAGCAGAAGGGAGATTATGCTGACGCAACCACTTTTCCTCGTACCAGAGGTAGAGGAAGAGGCTGAGGAGGAGTTATCACATGTTTCACATGTGGGAAGAATGGGCATAGGTCATTTGAGTGTCCAAAGAAAAAGAAGGACATCGGAGAAGCTCACATCGTAGAAGCGCAGAGGCGAGATGCTGAGACCGAAGATACAGAAGGCGGAAGGTCACTGATGATGCATAAAGATCTCTTAACACCTGGGAAAGAGGTGGAGGACTCAGCTCAGAGGACCAAACTATTCAGAACAGCTTGGAAAACCAAGGATTGGGTATGCAAGGTTATTGTTTACAGCGGTAGCATAGATAATCTCGTTTCAACCGAGATGGTAGAGAAGTTGGAGCTGGAGACAACTGATCACCCGAGTCCATACAAAGTTTCATGGCTACATAAGGGACATCAGGTGAGTGTCACTAAACAGTGTTTAGTTGAATTCAAGATAGGTGGATATAATGATAAGGTCTTGTGTGATGTTATTCCCATGGATGTATGTCATTTATTGCTGGGTAGACCATGGAAATATGATAGAAATGTGGTTCATGATGGGAGAATGAACACATATACTTTATAAAAGGATGGGGGGACACACAGGTTGCTTCCGATAAAGGATAAGGAAGTGAAACCGGAAGTGAATAACACAATACTGCTCATGAGTGGGAAGGAGCTTCTTACGGAGATGGGGAAGAAGGAAGATCCACAATTCTTTGTGGTCAGGAAATCGAGGATTGTTCTGACTAGCACAAGAGTGGATGATCTACCAGATGAGATTCAGGAACTGCTGGAAGAGTTCGCTGATATCATAGTGGATGAATTACCTCATTCGTTGCCATTGATAAGGAGTGTGAGTCATCACATTGATCTCATACCAGGAGCAAGTTTGCCGAACAAAGATGCGTACAGATTGACGCCGTAAGAAAATGAGAAGGTTAAGAGGCAGGTGCAGGAACTGCTAGACAAAGGACTGGTCAGGGAAAGTTTAAGCCCATGTGTTGTTCTGACAATACTTAGTCCGAAGAAGGATGGAGGCTGGAGAATGTGCACTGATTCCAGAGCCATTAACAAGATAACCATCAGGTACAGATTTCCACTGTCGAGAATGGATGATCTGATGGATTGCTTGAGTGGGGCAAAGTTTTTTTCAAAGATTGATTTGAAAAGCAGATATCATCAGATTCGCATGAGGGAAGGCGATGAGTGGAAGACGACCTTCAAGACAAACGAAGGACTGTATGAATGGCTAGTCATGCCATTTGGCTTGACAAATGCACCAAGTACATTTATGAGATTGATGAATGAAGTCCCGAGGGAATTCATCGGAAAGTTTGTTGTCGTATATCTGGATGATATATTGATCTTCAGTAAGACAAAGGCTGAACATATGAAGCATGTGGCCATTGTGATGAGGAAGCTACATCAGGAGAAGCTGTTGGTCAACATGAAGAAATCTTCATTCATGAAGATAGAGCTCATTTACTTGGGTTTTGTTATTTCGGCGAATGAGTTAAAGATGGATCCAAGTAAAGTGGAGGTGATAAAAAATTGGCCATCACCAAGAAATATTTTCGAGGTGAGAAGTTTTCATGGTTTGGCTAGTTTCTACCGAAAATTCATCAGGAATTTCAGTGGGATTAGCGCAGCGATGATGGATACAATGAAGAAGCGACATAAATCTTTTCACTGGACAATAGAGGCTGAGAAGAGCTTCAATCTGTTGAGGTGGAAGATCACGGAACAACCGGTTTTGGTGTTGCTGGATTTCCAGAAGACATTTCAGGTGAAATGTGATGCAAGTGGATATGCCATAGGAGCGGTCTTGACTCAGGAAGACAAACTAGTGGCATATTTCAATGAGAAGCTCGATGAAGCAAAACTGAAATACTCCACATATGATAAAAGAATTTTACGCTATCATACAGGCACTGAAGAAGTGGAGGCATTACTTGATCCTGAAAGAATTTGTATTGTACAGTGATAATCATGCATTACAGTTTGTGAGTCAACAAGAGAAGCTGAATCAGAAGCATGCTAAATGGGTAGAGTATATGCAAAATTTCATGTTTGTGATTAAGCATATTTCGGGTACTGCTAACAAAGTGGCTGATGCTTTGAGCAGGAAATGTTTGTTGTTGCAGGAGTTTCGAGTCAAAACATTGGGTTTTGAAAATCTCAGGGATATGTATGCAGGAGATGCAGATTTTGCAGAGGCATATGAGGCAGCTGAGAATCCAGTTCTCAGGGATAAAAGTCCATGGATAGATTATATGATCCAGGAGGGATTGCTGTTCAGAGGCAATCAACTGTGTATTCCGAATTGCTCCATGAGGGAGAACCTATTGAAAGAGAAGCACAGTGGTGGATTAGCATGACATTTTGGCCATGACAAAATGTTCGCAAAGCTGAGAAAATCATATTTTTGGCCAGGCATGCGAGAAGATGTCAAGATATTTGTTGATAGGTGTAGAATTTGTCAGCATTTGAAGGGGAGAAAGCAGAATGCAAGATTTTATCAGCCATTGCCCATACCAGAAAGACCATGGGCGGCGATTAGCATGGATTTTGTATTGGGGTTGTCGAGGACACAAAGAGGTGTTGATTCGATCTTTGTGGTAGTGGACAGGTTTTCTAAGATGGCACATTTCATTCCATGCTATAAGACCAGCGATGTGACTCACATCGCAAATTTGTTTTTGAAAGAGATCGTTAGACTTCATGGATTGCCGAAAAGTATTGTTTCAGACAGGGATACAAAATTCATAGGGCATTTCTGGAGGACGCTATGGAAGAAGCTAGGAACTAACTTGGCATTTAGTTCTGCTTATCATCCTCAGATGGATGGACAAACAGAAGTGGTCAACAGAAGTCTGGGAGACCTGCTGAGGAGCTTGGTGACAGATCACCACAACAGCTGGGATAACATATTACCACAGGCAGAGTTTGCATACAACGATTCAGTGAATCAGAGTACAGGTAAAATTCCATTTCAGGTTGTATATGGGATGCAACCAAGGGGAGTTTCTGAATTGTGAGATTCAGGACAGACTGCTACTAGCAGTGCTAGTGCATAAGAGTTCGTCGAGGCGATGAAAGAACTTCACAGCAGAGTGAAGCAATGACTGATTGATTCGAGTCAGGAATATAAGCGCAGGGCAGATCAACATCGGAGACAACTTTAGTTCAAAGTTGGCGATCTAGTTTTGGCACATTTGTGGAAGGAAAGGTTCCCATGGGGAACATACAATAAGTTAAAGATGAAGAAAATCGGGCCATGTAGAGTCCTGAAGAAATTCGGAGAGAATGCGTATGAAATTGAATTGTCAGATGGCATCGGGATATCTCCAACATTCAATGTCTCAGACTTATATCCATATAAGGCTGAATAAGTAGAAGATGGAAGTGATGAACAACCAGAAGTCCAGTGGCAGAAGCAGATGCCAATTGCAGAAAAGCCACAGATGGAATACATACTGGACAAGAGAGTGGGTAAGAAGACCAGGAGAAAAGAATACTTTGAGTATCTGGTCAAGTGGAAGGATCACCCAGTGGAAGATGCCAGTTGGGAAAGCGAAGCAGTGATACAGAAGCATGGATAGACCATGCGGGAGCTCATGGATAGGATCCCATGAAAGTTTTCAAGCTGAGGAGTATGATGCAGGAGCATCACCAACTCATCAAGCGAGCCAGCACATCAAGCGGAAGACAGCTGGACAAGCCAACACACATTTTGAAAACACTTTGGAAATTGTTGCATGATCTTAAATGAATCATTTAAGAGATGGCGCACTTGTATATTGTAATGGACCTTGAGCCTTTAAGCTCTTGTCCTTAGGTAGATAGACATCATTTACTTTAGTTAATGCTGGTAGGTAGATTTTAATTGTAGATTTGATAGTTTTAGAGTTCGAGAGGGAAAACAGATATAGACACCCTCATTGTATCATTATATTATTATTCATTTCAGAAATCGAAAGCAGGAGCAAGAAGAGAAGAGAAAACAGAGAACCGTGTAGAGAACATCCATGTATAGATATTGAATTAATAAAAGAAAGCTTTGATTCAATTTCATGGTTATGTGTCTATTCTCTTTGTGTTAAAGTTATGATCATGAATGTTTTCTTCCTGCCATACATGTGCTTTTATATGCTGTGTATGTGATTTCATGGTTGAATTAAAGTCTGAAGGAAAGGAGAAATTAGTTTCAATTGTTTCTCTACTTTGAACCATAGAATTCCTGCAAGGGGTGCAGTCGAATTTGTCCGCAAGGAGTGCGTTGACAGAAGGGTTCACTTAGAGGAAACTTTTGTTCTCATTTCTTCGAGGGTGCAGATAGGCACAGTGCCGTGCAAGGAGTGCGCAGGCCTAGTTAAATCTTAGAATTGCGATTCTGAGTAAAGTATCGAAGGACTGCTGCTGCAGGAGTGTGCAGGGTCGAAAGGTTTCAACACTTAGACAAAGTTGAATATTTTCCGCAAGGAGTGCGTGCAAAGTTCCTTCTAAGAAATTGAGAATCGCAAGGAAGCTCAGGAGGAGTAGACCTTTGAACTCATTGAGGGATAAGCACATGGGAAGTTTCCGTTAAAGGTTTGGAGAAGCATCGCAGAGTTGCGAGCAGGTGAATGAGTCTCGTGGAGAGACACTTCTTCCTTTTCATGGGTTTCACAAGGAAGAACAGACAGACGAAATCATCTGAGGAGATTTTGTGAAGTTCCATGGGTCGTTGGATCTTGTGGAGGTGCAAGGAGGTTACGGCGGAAGCGTCTGAAAGTTCTAGGCCCAGGAGGGTAGAGAGTTGATACACGTCGGCCAATACCGGTGTGTTAGTCGCGAGATTGCCTATCGGGGTCTCGTGAGAAAAGTGTCTAAGAGTTGACAACGAGAGTCACGAAGTCGCGAGGTACGATATCCCGACGGTGACATAATCCGTGTGGGACCGTAGAAGTGAGTGGAGAACAGGTGGCGGAGATTGAGAGATCTCTCGAACTCGGGGTTCACAAGGTGAGGACTCAAACCTTGGGTACTCCAAGCCACGAAGAAGCGAGGGCGTGAAGTAGAAAAAGTGTGACAAGATCACATCGGAGTTTCGGCACATCATGAGTCGGGAGTTGGAAATCTGAGAACTTGGCATTGCGAGTAGCAAGGTCGCGATAAAGAGAAGTCCCGATAAGGTGAGAGGAAGTCAGCGTTGACTGACACATCGGGTCTCAGGGATTCGAGAGCCCAACGAATAAACGAGAACTTGCGAAGCCGCGAGTTTCGATCCTCTGAAGTTAGAGAAAGGAGGATCGCATCGAACAGAACTGTGGGTGCAGATTTCCCGATATGGAAATAGAAGAACCGTTGACTTCTTCGGGCCGAGGAAAAAGAGAAGGTCTTGGTGAAAGTGGACGTGCTGGGTGGCACATTTGCGTCAGCTAGTCTGCAAATCCACCTGATAATTTCTATGGCACTGTGATGAAAATGTAGTATGTGGCTTGTTTTAGAATTTTTCCTTGATTGATGAACTTTGTAAAATTAATCTCCTGGAATAATTTGAAATAAACAAATGTATATTGTGCGAAGCCCAAGTGTGCTATCATATCAATAAGAGGCCCTTAAAATTCAAACTGGTCGTTGTTATGCTTGTGGTGATAAAATACATGGCCCTGATTATTTTCTATTGGGTACATATACCAGATGTAAGAGAAAACGAATGCCACGACATCTTTTATTTGTATATCAAATTGTTTGATGCAAAGGTTGATGCGTCCTACTCTATGGAACCTTGTGGGAACTTTCTTGCGGCCTGTTTGGAGTTTAATTGGTTCTTGGTTGTATGCTTCGTTTGTCAATTTGTATATCGCGAGACTCCAAGTGTTGTTTGGAGGACACATGACAATAGAATTGAATTTTTTAGCCAGCTAGCCTGCAAATCCACCTAATAATTTCTATGGCCCTATGACACAAATGTAGTATGTGGCTTGTTTTAGCATTTTTTCTTGATAGATGAACTTGGTAAAATTAATGTCCAAGAATAATTTGAAATCAATGAATGTATATTGTGCGAAGTCCAATTGTGCTATCATATCAACAAGAGGCCCTTAAAATTCAAACTGGTCATTGTTATGCTTGTGGTGATAGAATTTAGAAAAAACTTTGTTTTTTTTCCTTCATTTCTTTTAAAATAAGCGATTCAACATCCTTTGATAATTTTATGTAATTAAATTGTACAATATCAATATTTAATATTAATAATTTAGTATTTGAAAATAATGTTAGATAGGATGACCATCTGTAAACAATTGCAATCTTGAGCCCGCCAGTCCTGGAATCTGTATGTCAATTTGTATGTCGCAGAACTCCGAGTGTTGTTTGGAGGACACATGACAATAGAAGTGCAATGTTGAGCCAGACAACCCGCAAGTCCGCCTATCAATTTATATATCGTAGAACTCTAGGTTCTATTTATAGGAAACAAAACAATAGAGGCTGAATTTTGAGCTCGCCAGCCCGAGAACCCGCGATCCAAAAAATGACTAAGTATGGAATGAAGGATTCGTACATGCTCTATAAAATCTCATGTCCATACTTTATAAAAGTACATATTTGGTATGTATTGATTGTTTCTCGAAAAATTTCTAAGTGTGGAAGTTGGTGGATGCACGTGTTCAGATTTCCACTTACTTTTATATCACCAGCCCGACCGGTCGCATCCCCGTTTCAAATTGTACAATTTTTTTTTGTCTAATTAAATTGTACAATATCAATATTTAATATTAATAATTTAGTATCGGAAATAATGTTTTTAGATAATGTTAGATAGTTGATAGGAACTACCATCTGTAAACAATGGCAATCTTGAGCCCTCCAACCCTAGAGTCTCTTTGCCAATTTGTATATCGCGGAAGTCTGAGTGCTCTTTGGAGGACACAGAATAATAGAAGTGCAATGTTGAGCCAGCCAGCCTGCAGGTTCTCTTGTCAATTTGTATATCATGAAATTTTGGGTGCTATTTGTAGGGAAAGGAATAGTAACGGTCCAATTTTGAGCCCACCATCCCGACAACCCATGATTCAAAAAGTGGCTAGGTATAGAATGTGGGATCCGTACATGCTCTACCAAATCTCATGTCCATACTTTATAGTACACATTTAGTATGTATTACTCATTTTTTGGAAAATTCCTTGGTACGGAAATTGGCAGATTCATGTCTTCAGATTTCACTTACTTTTTTATCACCACCTCTACCGACTACTTCCCCATTTCATATTGTAAAAAAATTTTGGCTCGCGGTTTTTCCGAATAGGCAAGTTATCGGATCGACGGGTTCAATATTGATAATTTATGTAATTAAATTTTGCGATATCAATATTTAATATCAATAATTTAGTATTTGAAAATCATGTTTTTTGATAATGTTAGATAGTTGATAGGGATGCCCATCCTTAAACAATGACAATCTTGAGCCCGCCAGTCCTGGAGTCCGTCTATGAATTTGTCTATCTTGGAAGTCTAACTGTTTCTTAGAGGACATAGAACAATAGAAGTGCAATGTTGACCTAGAAAATGCGCAATTCCTCTTTTCAATTTGTATATCGCGATACTTTGGGTGTTGTTTGTAGGGCATGAAACAATAGAGGCCCAATTTTGAACCTGCCAGCCCAAGAACCCATGATCCAAAAAATGGCTAAGTATGGAATGAGGGATCCGTACATGCTCTATAAAATCTCAGGTACATCGTTTATAAAAGTACATATTTAGCATGTATTGATCATTTCCTCCGAGTGTTGTTTGGAAGACATGAAACAATAGAAGTGCAATGTTGAGCCAACCAGTTCACAAGTTCACCTGTCAATTTTTATATCGCAGAACTCTGGGTGCTATTTGTAGGATACAGAATAGTAGAGGCCCAATTTTGAGCCTGCCAGATCGAGAACCCGCGATCCAAAAAGTGGCCAAGTATGGAGTGAAAGATACATACATGCTCTATAAAAATCTCATGTCCATACTTTATAAGAGTACATACTTAGTATCTATTACTCATTTTTAGGAAAATTTCTAGGTGCAGAAGTTGGCGGATTCACGTGTTCAAATTTCACTTACTTTTATATCACCAGCCCGACTGATCACTTCCCCATTTCATATTGTAATAAATGAATATAAACTGGCCCAAGTCCAATTGTGCCATCACATCAACACGAGGCCCTTAAAATTCAAATATCCTACAAGCCCGCTTGTCAATTTGTATATCGCAGAACTCTGGGTGCTATCTGTAGGGCATAGAACAACAGAGGTCGAAATTTGAGCTTGCCATGCCGAGAACCCGCGATCCAAAAAGTGGCTAAGTATGGAATGAGGGATCCGTACATGCTCTGTAAAATCTCATGCCCATACTTTATAAAAGTACATATTTAGTATGTATTATTGGTTTCTTGGGAAAATTTCTAGGTGCGGAACTAGATGGATACACGTGTTCAAATTTCTACCCACTTTTATATCACCAGCCTGACCGACCTCTTCCCCATTTCATATTATACAAAAAATTTGGAACACAAGTTTCTGAATAGGCGGGTATTTATTTTAAATAAGATATTTATCATCCTTTAATAATTTTATGTAATTAAATTGTAGAATATCAATATTTAATATTAATACTTTAGTATTGAAAATAATGTTTTTAGGTAGTGTTATATAGTTGATATGGATCACTATCTATAAAAAATCGCAATCTTGAGCCCGCCAGCCTTGGAGTCTATCTGTCAATTTGTATATGGAATCAGTCTGAGTGGTGTTTGAAGGACATGGAAAAATAGAAATGCAATGTTGAGCCAGCCAGCCCGCAAGTCCGCCTGTCAATTTGTATATCGCAGAACTCTTCGGTGCTATTTGTAGGACACAAAACAATAAAGGCCCAATTTTGAGCCTGCTAGCCTGAGAACCCACGATCCAAAAAGTGTCTAAGTATGGAATGCAGGATCAGTACATGCTCTATAAAATCTCATGTCCGTACTTTCTAAAAGTACATATTATGTATTACTCATTTTTTCGGAAAATTTCTTGGTGCGGAAGTTGGAGGATTCATGTCTTCATATTTCATTTACATTATATCAGCAGCCCGACCAACCGTTTCCCCATTTCATATTGTACAATTTTTTTTGTCTAATTGATGGCGTGAATGACGGACATGATACCTCTTGATGGCACGAACGACGGACCTACCCCACAGGGTCTCTGGGCCTGACCTCCCTGTCTTTAAGGATCGTTCAAATTTCACCTTTGATCTGAAGCGGCTCCCTCGATTCCCTGCTAAAATTTCTGCTAAAAACCCGATCCACAGGTCCTTTTCCTTTACCTCACGGTCTCTCTACACATGACCGCACTCTTTTTCTGATCTTAACTTCAGGTTTCGGGGTTTCGAACTTTCTGATGTCAAGAGTTTAGGTACTCTTGAATCCCCGATCACCGATGAGCCAATTCACCGATGCACGCCTTTTATGCATTAATCCTCCTGGCTGTACTCTAGTCTATGTGACTGCTGATTCATAAGACCACATCCTTATCCTTCTTTCGGGGTTTTGGACTTCAAAATCCCAATGTGCTCCAATTTCTGTTAGCCCTCCATGCTAAACTCCTGGTCCATGTGACCCTCTCTATATGACCTCCACATCGGGGTCTCGGTCTTTTCAATGTCGAAATACAAACCTCCTCAGGACTCATGATTCCTCGAATCTCGACGTGCCTTTTACGCGTTAGCTCTTCTGGCTAGAATCCTTGCCCATATGACCACTATCCTTGTGACCGCATTCTTATCACTCGTCGGGGTTTTGAGCTTTTCAATGCCGCAATGCATTGGCTCATGGGATTCCTGATCCTCCAAAATCCCGATAGGTTGACAGCTAGCCCCAACACAACAGAGCTTTCCTCCTTCTCTGATATGCTGATAGTTGGCCCCTCAATGAAACCTGCCTCATTGTCAGGGTGTCGAGGTTCGTAATTCCAAAATGCATAAACCCCTTGTCACCGGGATCCCCGATATCCCGATGGCTATAATGCTGATCAATGACTTCCTTTTGGGACTTTCCCCGATGGCTCTGATTTCTGCCACGCGTCCTCTCTAGATGGACAACCCCGATTTCTCCAGGATTTCGAGACTTGTGATGTCCCAACTTTTTTGACCTCAGGAACTCCGATTTCCCGATGCTGAATATCCCGACTCTCTTCAAGTTTCTGATACCTATCTTCCCAAATGGATGGCTCAGATTATTCCAGGTAATTCCCCATGGAAATTCCTGATCTCATGTTCAAGGGAATGCTGATTTCCCGACTCTCAACGCCTCGATCTCTGCCACGTGTATCCACAAACGGACGGTCCAAATCTTCCCGGTGTTTCGAGACTTGAAGCATCTCAACTTTCTTGACCTCATGACGACCAATATGCCAATGGTTTAAGTCTCGATGGTAAACCTCGTGCAGCTCCTATCTGGCCCGACAGCTGACGGGAAATTTGTTCAAGATCTAACGGTTCAGATTCGTCCTGCTTTTGTGCTCCTCCAGAGGCTAAACTCTATGCGCCTTCTCCCGATCCAATGGCTGACGAGATTCTGTGTGAACACTCGACGGTCCACAATATCCTAGGCTTGCACCTTGGAACCCCAGTCGTAACCTCCTCACTTCTTGCCAAATCTGATGGCTGACGATATTTTTCTCCAGATCTGACGGTGCAGATTGTTTCTTCCTGTGCGCTCCCTCTGATGCTCTCTGGACGTGAAATATTCAACGGTCTAGGTTTCTTCTCCTGCCAATCCGACGGCTGATGTAGCTCCTCCTGATCTTCTGCACACTTCGTCCCAGGCTTGGAAGAATTTCCAAAGATTCAAAAGGCCTCAACCTCTGTCTTCCTTCTCCTCTGCGAACTCCTCACTCTGAGTTCTCAACTGCGCATGTAAAAACACTATCCCTCCTGAGCTTTGGGTACTTTGAACCTGTAAAAGGATTCTGAAGCTTCTGCACTCCTTGCAGAGCCCTCGTACGCAAAGTGATATATGTCTTGAGCTTCTCCTACAGCTTCGTCCTCCCAAGGAAACTCGGTTCTTCTTTCCTTTTCCCCTTCAGATGGAGAATGCTTGGATGCCCTCCTGGCTATCCTTCACTCCAACAACCTCTTGCTGAGTGCTTCTGGGAATTCAGTAACCCCGCGAAGATCCTTCAGTGGATTCTTCCTCTAAATTATAGAACTTAAAGAGTTCTCTTCTCTCCTCTATGCCTGTCTGCACACTTACTCAATGCCCTCCTAGCGGAGTGTCTTCTCTACAGAATGTTCAACAATTATGTCTCCTTTCTCCTGTGTCTCTATGCACCTGCTCAATGCCCACCGTGAGATCGGAAGAG